>JAQZBX010016698.1:18155-36333 GCA_029593785.1 Cabassous unicinctus | reverse complement strand
CTGGGGATTGAACCTGGGGCTTTGTATTTGGGAAGCTGGCACTCAACCACCAAGCCACATCGATTCCCCTGAATTGTTTTTTTTGTTTGTTTGCTTGTTGTTTTGTTGTTGTTGTTAGGAGGCACTGGGAACAGATCCCAGGACCTCCCATGTGAGAAGCAGGCACTTAAACACTTGAAACACATCTACTCCCTAGAATATATCATTTTAAAAAGGAAAAATGATCCCTAGCTCTGCCAAAGGATACTGCCTTTCCTGTTATGGCTGCTGTGATGGTTAGGCTAATGTGACAATTCAGCCAGGTAATTGTGCCCAGTTCTTTGGTCAAGCAAGCACTGGGCTAATTGTAATACAAGGACATTTATGGACTTTAGTTACCAGTGAGCTTACTGCATAG
The DNA here is from genome assembly GCA_029593785.1 of Cabassous unicinctus. Lineage (NCBI taxonomy): Eukaryota > Metazoa > Chordata > Mammalia > Cingulata > Chlamyphoridae > Cabassous > Cabassous unicinctus. The sequence goes on along the minus strand of JAQZBX010016698.1, from coordinate 35,936 downwards.
ATAGCTCATTACATCTGCATCAGCCCGGAAGATTGCTGTCAGCAATAAGTGATGCCTTATCCAATCAGTTGAATGACTTAAAGGGGAAGTGGTTTCAGCATTCAGGGAGAATTTCTCAGCTCGTCTTTGGACAGCCAACATCTCCCGGAAACTTATCAAGGATCTTCATTGGACTTTCATGGGAGCCCCTGGTTTGCAGCCTGCCTGTGGAACCTTGACTTGTGCATCCCCATGGTCACACGAGAGACTCTTATAAAATCTCATACTATTTACACATATCTCCTGTTGATTCTGTTTCCCTAAAGAAACCTGACTAATATAGTTGCTATACAGAATTTTACGTTGTTATCATTTTATTATGTAGACCCCACCATTTTATCTTGCCTTTTCCTTCAACATCACAAAGTAATTTATAGCAGAGACATTCATTAAAATAGTCTGTTTTAGATTGCTAAAGGCTGCCAAGGCAATATACCAGAAATTGGTTGGCTTTTACAATGGGGATTTAATAACTCATAAGCTTTCAGTTCTAAGGCTAAGTGTCCAAATCAAGGCATCATCAGGAGGTGCTTTCTCCCTGAGCTGCAGCTGTGGGCAATCAGCCACATGGTGGCATCTACTTGTCTCTCCCCTCTCCTTTGGGCCTACTTGCTTTTAGTTTTTGGCTTCAGTGGTTTCCTCTCAGTTTCTGGGGGTTTCTGTAACTCAGCAGATTCCAGTTTATAAAGGACTGCAGTAAGAGGATAAAGACCCATTCTAGGCCATGCCTTACTGCAGTAATCTAATCAAATGGTCCTTGACTGAATCGGCTCTAATCAAAGAGTCACAGCAACATCACACCATAGGAATGGACCAATTTAAGAGAATAATTATCTGGGGTCAATAAAAGACTCAGACTACCACAGAGTCTGAAACCAGACAGCCTAAGTTTGAGATCCAGACTTCCCTGCTTACCAATGTCCTTGAGTTGAGCATGTAACTTCTCAGATTCTCAAACTTTCATATCCAAAGTGAGCATGGTAATGGTCACTAACTGACTTTCATGAGGAAAAATTGAGGTGATCCATGTAAAATGTTTAACAGAGTGCCATGTAGAGATCAGGAGTTCAATAAAATTATTTGTAACTGGTAGGACCTTTTCCAATTGCAAGTGACCAAAAACCCAATTCCAACTGGCTTGAGCAAATGAGAACACATTTACTTTCAAAATAGAAATTCCAGTTGTAGATGTAGGCAGAGGCTCAATTAATGGGAAGTGGGGGGGAGTCTTGTTCAGAGTCAAGCTCTGCCTGTGGGGTAGCAGAGTGGGGTCCAGGCTAGTCCCCCTCCCAACAACTGTAAGGCCAACAAAGAGAGCCTTTTCCTGTTAGCTCTTGCCCAAGTCCCAGGATTCCCTCTGATTGGATCAATCTGCATCACTTGCTCACCCAAAGCAATGACTGTTGATGATGAATTTGATGCTTTGATTGGCCAGTTGTGTTAAACTGAATGATGACCCCAAAGATGTCCACACCCTACCCTATTCCCCAGATCCTGTGACTATGTTACCACGCGTGGCTAAAGGGACTTTGCAGGTGTGATTAAATTAAGGATCTTGAGATGGGGACATTATCCTGAATAATCTGGTTGGACCCAATATAATCGCAAGAGTCCTTGTAAGAGGAAGGCAGGAAGGACAGATGTCAGACAGAAGAAGGCAATGTGACAACAGAAGTGGAGATTGGAGTGGTGCAGTCAGGAGCCAATGAATGCTGACAGCCTGGAGAAGCTGGAAGAGGCAAGGAACAGAAGGTCCGATGGAACCAGCCCTGCTGATAACCTTGATTTTACCCCATAAGACCCATTTCAGAATTCTGACTTTATTGCTACTTTTTGTTGTTGTTATTATTTTTGTAAAATCTGCATAAACAACACTACAATAGCTAAATACATTCTCGAATACTTTTGTCATGGTGCCCTTACTTATTTTTCTGTACTTGTACATTGAATTGTTGAAAGGCAGTATCTTTCTTTGTTCATCCTGGACATGTGTGTCATTAGGATAGCAATAAAGTAGGCAGTAATCTGTTGAGCAATATTGGCATGTTATTAGTATTTATCTCAACACAAAGAAAGCAGACATCTGACAATAGTAATGAACTTGGTCATATAAATCAACCCAATCAACTTTGGGTGTTGATTTCATACTCTATGGAACAGCAGGATTTGAATGATGAAAGTGAACTTAAAGTCCTTCTAGTTTCCTGATTCTATGTCACTCCATGGTAGTGACATACATTGTAAGGAAAGTACAACTTCTCCTTTGGGACAAAAGTATTTTGTTTGGAGGTAGAAATATTCTGAGTATTAGGACAATATGAAAAAAAGAACTACCAAGAGGCCCAAAGAACTAAATTCCAGGGCCAACTCTACCACTTCCACCACTACCTGGTTTTCTCTTCTATATAATGTAAAAAGAGGGTAATTTAATTCTTTGGCCAGAGGTTGAGGAGGTTTTAGTGAGAAAATGGGCTGGAGAAAGGGGTTGTCTTTCTGAGCGTGGTAGTGATAGCAGTCTATTAAAACCATCTGGGTGATTTTAAAATTTAAAAATTAAAAATTAAAAACATAATTTCAGAGCTCCCCCATCCACATTGATTCTGAGACTCTCCTGCAGAGAGGCAAATAACTTTACAAAAGCCTTACAGATGATTTCAATGCACTCTCATTCCCTTCTTCTACCCCAGCCCCACCTCTATCCATTGAGAACCAGGGTCTAGATTGCATTTAGGTTCCTTTGTGATTTTCCATCTTGATTCTGACTTACCATGCACTGATTCTCAGTGTGTAGGAACTTGGTAGACACTGGAGAAAAATAAGGAACTGCCACCATCACCCCAAGATCCACCCACAGACTTTCCCTTTGCCAGAGCACAGAGCTCTGTGTCACCAGGTGTCTTCAGACTTCACAGGACACTATCAGCCCTGCAGCAGCCTCAGCCTGACAGACTCAGGCTACATTGGCCATCCCAGGCTTCCAAGGTGGAATCACAGGTTCTTCAGACAAATACACTAAAGCAAGAAGTCAAATTCTGCAGCTGCAACCTGCTCTCTTTGATAGTGAATTCTAGCAATGACAAAATATGGCAGGTTGAGAAACTCAATTTTCCCTGACAATCTCTCATCAGACCCTGAAGAGACAAGCTACTTCATTATGTGTCTGGAAAAGAGGGTCAAAGGATCTTGTTGAGGGCATAATAGTCAATGGTGATAGATGCTTTATCCAGAGAAATGTTTGTCATCAGTGCCATTTTGGGCTCTTAACAAGACATTTGCAAGACTGCTATAAAAATGAAACCATCTTTATTGGATGTGGTGTCATTATTACCATTTATTACCCAAACCAAACATTCAAGTCATCAGGAGTTTGATCAATTTGGCAAATGAGAAGAAACTAGAAAGCTAAATAAAAAGGACAACTGGGAAATTGTTTACCAAATCTCTAGTTTACCAAAGACATTAACTTTCAAAAGGAAGGCTAGCTTAAATATTAGAACACTATGTCATGATTTTTATAAGAAAAGGCAGGGGGAGAGTTATATTTGAGTGATTACCTTATGTAAAGGACTGTCCTCCATGCTTGCCATCTATCATCTTATTTCAGCTTCACAATAAACTTAGGACTGTGTTTATTTCATAGATGAAAAAAAATTGGGACTTTTGTTTCCCAATGACAGACAGCCATATCAAATGGGCAAAAGTAAAAGGGGAATTCAGAGAAAATATTTTGGGACATTTGACAATTAACAAAGGATTAAATAACCTAATGGGAGAAACATAAGGATCTGTTGGCCTTTAAGAAAACTGGAACCAGGAACTCAAGGTTCTCAGTGTGTGTCTTGTCCCTACCAAGACACACACCGACTCTTCCACTCCTTGGTACTACAGTCTCTATATCATACTCACTCCCTTGCTATAAGCTGACTTGCTCCATGTGGCAGGAAACAAGTCTTCCCATCCGTGGAAGAGGGACGGACTCATACTCATCCTGGTCTTAGTTTTTAAAATTGGCTCACCTTGTTTTGGGCTCCCACCCTTGGAACATCACTTAAGTCACAGAAGGAACTCTGTATGAATGTGACAGCTCCCATGAGGATAACATGACTGAAGTGGGAAGAAAAGAACTTCCCAGGACATGGGGGCTACTGAGCCAGCAATAACATGTATATTCAGGTCACTGTGGAAATGCACAACCAAGAGGCAAGGGAGAAAACTTCTGGAAAAAGTCTAAGGTAAACACTTCAATATCTTGGGAACTCTGTTACATTTTCAAACTCAAACCAGGCAGTTGTCAAGACCTCAGAGCATGCATGCATTCACTTATTCATTCCACAGACATTTACTGGTGCTAAAATAGAAAAAAAAAATAATAAGATATGGTTTCGACTCTCAGAGTTTACTGCCTGCTGGGGGGCGGAACAGACAAGTATACTAATGATGTCAGTACTGTGAGCCAAGTGTATTAATGAAGGTCCATAGAGGGCAGTGTTTTTCATGCTGTATGTTAAGACCCATTGGCAGGTCATTAAATCAATTTAGTGGGCTGCAGACAGCATTTTAAAAAAAGAAATAAAATAGGCTAGAATATATCAATGTGCATTGCACAGCAGTAAAGATGTAATAATTTTGTGAAACAGTTGTTTTGGGGCTGTGTATGTGTAGGCATGTGTACTAGGTCATGATGTAAAACACATTTCTTACTTTAGGTCATTGTCAAAAATCTTTGAAAGCCACTAAAATAATAAGAGTGAGAACGCAGAAGAGGAGACAGAATGGAATGTAGAAGAGGAAGTTTTCTGAAGATGAGAGCCCTTATGCTGAATCTTGGAGAAATGTAGTAGGTCCAAGAGAAAGAGGTGAAAGGTACTGAAATTTGAGAAAGGAAGGCGGATGGATGAAATCCAGCAGCTAGAGCATTCCAGGAGAGGCTGTGACGGCTCATGCATTAGAGCTTGAGTCCTTCAAGCTACAGTTCCAGGATTCAAGAATTAATGGTACAGAATGAGAAGGTAGGGCATGTATTTATAATAAAAGGTAGACTGCCATGGATGATAATTAAGATGAAGTGCTATAAAAAATTAGAGGTATACAAAATTCCTTTTGCTTAGAGAACCAGAGAGAGCTTCATGAAGGAGGAAGGATTTTGAAATTATCTGTGACTGTGACTATTTTATAGGTTCATTCAGGGATGAATGGAAAATTGGATGAGAGAGAAAGAGAAGGAAGCATTACAATAATATAGCAGAGTGAAAGAGAAGAGAGAATTTTTGAATAGGCACACATCCCCCAAAGAGGATCCCCTAAACCAAATAGTAGTCCTGTAAGTGAGTTCTAGGTTAAATGCCAAATAAAATTTAATTTACAATTAGATACTGTAGAACATGTGTAGTGGAAACAATCCAGCATAGGAGATAAGAGGCCAACATCTACAGTCAAGCTTCCAGGGTTCAAATCTACCTGCTTGCTGTGTGAATTTGTTAGGTTACCTGATCTCCCTGTGATTCAAAGGCCTCATAGATAAAACTGATATCTGTTGCAGCCATGAAAGTGTGATGCACAAATCTTCCTTCAAGAGAAAAGCTTGATGTCCAGCTCCAAGAAATGTGGGTAGCTGTCCACCTTCAGTTGTAGTGTCTTTGGGGTCCACCACAGAGTTCAAGCCAAGGCCATGCCCTTCCAAGAAGTCCCTAGTCAATATTAGAGCATGATGGGGTTCTAGGGATTGGCCATATTTGCCCAATATGGAACTCTGCTAGCAAGCAATCTTTGCTCTGGTTTGCCCCACTGGGTTTGCCAAGACTTTGCCAGAGCTTCATAGTCTTAGGCTCTGCTTCCTCCTACTTAACCTGCTTCCTTCTCTTTTCCCTTTCACAGGTGTCAGATATGCTTTGTGATCTGAAAATGTTTCCTAAGCAATCTTGCTTCCTTCCCCATTATCTTTCACAGACATAACCTTAACTTTACTGAAGACTCTTGCTCTTCTAACTCTGTCTGAGCCTCTGTGTGCTAGAGGATCTGGATGGACACAATACATAGATGTTGGCCTGCTTCCGCTTTCACTCCTTGGATCTCTATCTTTCTATTCTCATTTCTCAGATGAGCTCACCTGGTTTCTTGGGTTTCAATGCCATCTCTATGTTGAAGACTCTCAACTTTGGCTCTCCAGCCAAGAGCAGATCTCTGAACTACAGACACATGTATCCAGCCCCTGTTTAACATATCCATTGGGTATCCAATAGGAACTTCAAATTTAATGTATCCGAGAGGCAGGGGAGATAACATAAGTAGAGATGGATGGCAGAAACCTGCAATTAGTGTTGTGGGGACAGGAAGACACTCTTTTGTACCCAGCTAATTCTCTGTTTGCATATTAAGATTCATTCTTTCATTTCAATGTGGTATGGTTATTAAACACTGAGAATTCAGCAAACTTTTAGGATAAGCATTTAAACAGATGCAAAAAAAAATGTTTAAAGAGTAAAGGCACAAATCACAATAGTCAGCTATTTTATAGTTTGAGCTATTTAAGTTTGAACCTAAAGAAATTACATGTTTAAGTGCCTTAGTAGTCTTCAGTTGACTTTTAATTAACCTCTTTTGCCATTTCTCATCTACAGAAATTGAAAAATATTTTTATAGTGCAAAAAAGAAATTTACTTTATATAAGAATTACACGAATTTGAAAGTCATTTATAATAATCTTTCAAATCATGTGATGTTTGCTGCTGAATCAAGCCAAATTGTATTTATTCTTTATCAGTCCTAGTTATCTTCGCATGGCTTTCTTGTTAATAAGATTCAGACAAAGCCTCGCCTTCTGATGCAAAAGTGAAAACCCACAGTGATTTAAAAATTATTTTCTCTAATCAGGCTGCATCTCATTAATTGCGATTCCTTTCTTTTAGATTCTGATGTCTGCAGAAGTTTTTTGTGGGAAACATTATTTAAAACATGTCCTCCAGAGTGCAACTGCCCCTTTGTGAAAATTCTTCTTCTTCTACCCTTTGGTTTGGAGCAAAGGATTATTCGTTCAGCTTACCCCAAATATCAACAGAGAAGAGGGAAGTTTTCCTTTTTCTTTTCAGTGTTCCCCCTCCTTTCAAAAGAACAAGACTATGAGTGATTTTCCTAATAATAGGTACAGAAGACTTGCCATTCAATTTTCGCCTTGATGGTAGTATGTGAAGCTAAATAACTTCCTTGACACTACAAATAATGAGGTTCTTACACCCCGCATCATAACTGGTCACCAAAATGCATTTACTATTCTTTTAGTCAGCATAGGGTAAGTTGTACTGCAGTAACACACAAACTTAAAATCATGGTGGCTTAGTACAATAGAAGTTGATTCCTTCCACACACAAAGTCTAATGGGGTTGCCTGGGAAGCTGCTCCAGGTTGTCACTCAGGGATCCAAGTCATCGTCATCTTATAACACAGTCAACCTAGCATGCGGCTGTTAAGGTAATTTCAGCATGGATAGAGAAAGATGAAAGAGTCAAAGTAGTTTTTAACTGCTTCAGCCTAGAAGTAATACATGCCACTCAGCTTAAAATTCTTTGCTTGAAGGAGTAACTTGGCCTGAGCCAAGCTGCAATGGAGAATGGGAGAGTGAAGAGATATATGGAATATTTGGTGAGCAATATCATTCTCTGCCTCAATTACATCGTTGATTACATATGGGCCTGTGCTAAGCCAAGCTCTGGAACATGGGGAAACATAGAATTTTCAACTCATCGAAGCCATTGGCAAGCAGTTACCTGGAGCATAGAGCACACAAGTTTGGGAGACAGAGTAGGCTGATAGCCTGGCTTTTCTACCTTCCAACAATAAGCTCTTTGGCAGGTTCTGTAGCTACTCTGAGCCTCAGTGTCTTCATCTGTAAAATGAAGAGAACACTGACATACAAAGGACGTCAGGATTACAATAAATAATGGCTCTAAAGCAGGGGCTCTTAACAAGGGGTCTGTGAGCTTGAATTGAAATTAAAAAAAAAGTTATTCTTGTGGGGACATGTTGGTGGGGGTGTGATATATTTATTAAATAATACACAGTATAGTGTGGACTTAGTAAGGGGTCCATGGTTTTTACCTGACTAGCAAAGGGGTCTGTACAACAAAAAAGGTTAAGAACCTCTATTCTAAGGTTTGGAAAAGTCAAGTGCCCAACCCAGGGGATGGCACATAGTAGGTACAAGAAAGGTTAAGAACCCCTGCTCTAAAGCATCTGACAAAAGTGCCTAGCAAATACTAGGTATCCAAATATTTGGTATCCAATTTTAAAAGTAGCAATGATTATCATATTTTAGTGGTAATAATTAGATAGGTATGTCATTACCATCAAACAAAATAATTAATTACATGTAGAACTTGCAAAATATAATGATAACACTTTTGAAATGTAAGCATTTCTGAGACTTACTAAGTCCAGAATCAGCTTTGACCCTGCATTTAATTTACTTTTAGCAGAAAACGTAGTATATTATTACCTTTAGAAGGTCTCATTTCAGATGAAAAAAAAAAGAGCTTTTAGAGTAATTGCAAAATTTTTAAAGGGTCCTCAGTGAAAGCAAGAGGTGAGTTTCCATGGCAATATCTGAACATCACAAAGGGAAGGAAGAAGGGAAGGGGGAGCATTTAATGAGCACTTACGTGATATTCAGCAGTGTGCTTGGCACACTACATCCAATATCTGTTCGAAACACAGGAAAATGCTATGAGATTAATAGGATTGATACAGGTTTACAGGAAAACAAACAGACTCCAAAGGTAGGGGCCTCAGTGGGATATGTCCCTGCCCACTGCAGCACCCCCTCCTGCCACTCTTGTCTGCAGCTGGTGCCCAGACTCTCCCTAAGCCACGGAGTCTCCCATCAAGGCACCTTCCTCCCGCTCCCTCTCTCTGAATGTCCCTTGGTTCTCTGCCCTCCTCTCCTTGTTGCCAGCCTTTCTCAAGTCTTGTCCTGGGACTCTCTGGGGCTAACGTGTCATGCTCCCTCTCTTGCCTGACCTCTCACCAGCACACCAGGCTCCTATTTCCTTCTGTCATTATATAAATTGCCCTGAATATTTAAAGAGAGCTTGTGAGCAAATAAATTGGGACTGGTGAGGCAGAAGGCAGTACTCTTCCTTAGAGTACAAAGCCTACACTGATAAACTCCACTGAGTAGTGTAATTGTGAAATCACCATTTTGCAACCATCATGGTAAAGTTCAATTGGGCAAGAATCATCAATGGATGGCAAATCTATGGGAAATTTGATGAGGAGCTTGCATGGTCTCAAAGAGTTTCCCCACCTATTGCATATTAGCTGGTAGAGAGAACATAGCAACTCCACAGTGGCAAAAACAGATGGTCCTGTGACTGAGTGATCAAAAGTAATGTCATCAATAAGGAGCAATCAGATATCACATGCCTTCTCATGTGATGTATGGAGAAGGAAGCATTGCTTATTAATATTCCCACTAGGATGAATAATCCAAAATTAATCCTAAGGAAACATCAGACAAACCTGCATTGAGGAATATTCCACAACTGGCCAGGTTCTTTACCAGTATTGGTGTCTTGAGAGAGGGAAAGACTGAGGAACTGTTCGAGAGAGAGAGAGAGAGAGAGAAAGAGAGGAGAGAGGTACAGCCAATACATGTGATGTGTACTGCTGGCCTGGATCTGGGTCTGGGAGGGAATGCTTAGGATGCTATCTGGACAATGAAAAAATATGGGATATTTGAAATGTAGATGGGATGAAGGTATTGTGACAATGTTAAATTTCCTAAATTTAATGATATTGTGGCTGTGTAACAGAATATTCTTATTCTTAGGGTTTGCACACCGAAGTATTAAGAGGTAAAAGGGTAGCATGTATATAACTTATTTTCAAATGGTTCAAAAAATAATCATTGCATAATTTATAATGTATGCACACATACACATATGTGTGTATGTGTGTATATATGTGTGTGTCCATGTATGTGTATATAGACATATATAAAGGGGGGGGTAAAGGGTGTGGGAGATAAAGCAAATGTGGCAAAATGTTAAAAATTGGTGAATCTGGAAAAATCACATATAGAAGTTATCTATACTTTTTTTTTTTGGCAACTATTCTTGTAACTTCCTGGTACATTTGAAATTATTTCAAAATAAAAAGTAAAACGAGAGCAAGAGAAACTGCTTATTCAGCAATTCAATGAAGCTTTAGAACTTTAAACAAACTAAAGTGTTTATTAATAGCTACCAATTTCTGCATGCCCATCACTTGCTAGCAATTGTTCTAGGCAGGTTACAGTCCTTCTCTCTGAACTTTTTTAGTAACTGTGGATGTAGAAATTTTGTCTTCATTTTCATTTTTAAAGGTGAGGAAACACGCAGAATAGTCACCGTGGGATGTTTAGATGTTCATGGAACTGAGTTCAGGTCAAGCAACTCCAAAGCCAAACCTGGCAGCAGAGGGTGGGACAGCTCAGGGGGTGAGGTAGGGCTCCAGCTGGAGCTCACAGACCACAGGGAAGGTCAAGGATGAAGACAAGACGAGTGCCTGGGTTTCATAGTGCAGCATGATAAGTATTGTTAAATTCTTCCTTCCAATACTTATTGAACACCTACTAGGTGGCGGAGATTGTGCTAAGCTCTTCTGGGAATAGAGCTGTGAACAGCTTTGTCTTCCCAGAATTTGTACTGCAGTGGATGTAACTGATCCCAATAAGGACAACTGCTAGGGGACCACACGGGAGGGGAATCTAACTCAGACCAGGAGATTAAGGAAATCTTCTGAGAGGGGATGTGACTGCTGCTTAACAGATTTCCCAAGATGGGAATACTTGTGAAAACATGTTCATCATTGTCTTCTAAAGACTGGCACATGGTCACTTCACTAGTTGGTGGATCTAGAAAAAGGTTTTACAGGGCTCTCTATAGTATAGAGACTATATTATTTTTGCATGGATTGATAGATAGATAGATGGCTGGCTGGCTGGCTGGCTGCCTGGATGAATGAAGAGATGAATGAATGAATTCCCAGCTGCAACTGCAAGGAGCCCAGAGGGATGGGCTTTTCTATGAGGCAAGCCCATCCGTCAGACTTCTGGGTCGCCGGAGTGAGCACGCAGGCTCCAGCAAGCCTTTCCTGGGCTGATATGCGGTCGGAAGCACTTGGTCCTCTGTCTCTTGGCAGGGAGTTGGGGTGGCGGGTGATGACTAACCACAGCCAGGGGGATTCCTGCACACCCTGGCTTCTGGGATTAGCCTTCAGATTAGAGGAAATGCTTTATTAAGAAAAGCCACTCCAATCTCTTTCTTTCTCTCTCTGGATTTTTTTTTCCTGAGTTGCTCAACACTTTTTCAGTCCCTTATTTCCACAGGATTAAACAAAGCCACCTTGCGAAACCTGTATATTGGGTTTCGTTCTTGCCAACACTGTGCAAAGTCCAAGTGCCAGAAACAAGGGCTTTTCAGCTCTGTGCAAAGATCCTAGTCATCATAGTAACGAAACAAAATGCTCTCCGTTTTACTCAGCGCTTTCCTTACATGATGCCGTTTCATTTACACAGTAGAGTTACAGGTTCCCACTCTGCGAAGGGGCCTCCGGCCAACCTGTGAGGAGAGGGTCTCCCTTGTAGGGGCGAGAGGCCCAGCTGACTCTTTCTCTGCCCTCGGCCCTGCAACTATGCTAACCAGAGCTGCTGCTGTGCTTTTCTCTCCTGTTGAAGCTCCATGTAAAATTTCACTTGAGAAATGTATCCGGCTGGAGACCATTGATGAGTTTCAAAACATTCATTTTGTTGATGAAGAAACATGGGCCCAGAAGGGGAACCTCATTTGCCTAAAATTATGGAGTGAATTAGTGGCTGAGGAAGAACTAACCTGGTCCTGGGTTTCTAGTCTAGGACAGGCAGCTTGCTTTATCTGGCTAAACTGATCAAGTGAATGTAAAAGCCCAACGATTTCGCCCATGAAGGGAGAAAAACAAGCATAACAATCCCCGATGGCTGAAGTTCCTGGCTTGTTCCCCACCTCGTGTGCTTCTGAGTGTCTGATTTATCTGACGCTGAATGTTCTAGAAGTCCTGGCTTCTCCCTAAGGCTTGTGCTGCCGATGAACTCACTCATGGCTGCCACCTTACCTCTCTGAGCCTTGCTTTCCTCTCCCTTAAGAGGATGTGGGGGACAGTAACTCATCAACATCCTTTCTCATTCTGGAATGTTCTTCTGGCTAAAAAATAATTGGCAGAATTTACCTGTCCTGACTAACTAAAAGATTTAATATGAGGCTTAACTGAAATCACAGGAGGGAATATGTTCATTCTAATGGGAGATGGTAAGGCTGTATGATGTTCAAGTTGGTCCAGGCTGCTGTGCCAAGGAAACCAAAATGACTTAACAGAAGTTTTCAGACAAAAGGAATGAGGTGCATCCACCTTTCAAAAATCACAGAAGTGAAAAAGTGTCCAAGATACACTGAGTTCCTTTGAAAAGGTGGACTTGGGTTTCCTTGGTCTATGCCAGCCCGTTCCTGTGAAGGGATGGTGGTCCTGGAGACACCTCCCTGAGGGCGAGTTCACAAGGGGACCATCTTCCTGCCAGCTAGTGGCACTGGGACAGGTGGGAGAGGCCAGGGCAGCTGCTGCTGAATCAGTAGCTCTGAAAGAGCTACAGGGACTCAGCTCCAGAATTATTCTCGAGCACTCAGATTCACTATGCACTTTTTTTTTGTGTTTTAAAGAGGTACCAGGGATTGAACCCAGGACCTCATACATAAGAGGTAGGTACTCAGCCACTGAGCTATATCCACTCCCCAGTGAGAGTTGTTTTTTTCCTTTGTTTGTTTGTTTTTAAGAGGTAACGTGGTCAAACCTGGGTCCTCGTACGTGGGAAGAAGGAGCTCAACCACTTGAGCTACATCCACTCCCCAATATGCACTTTTATAGTCACATCTTTTTCTTTTAGGGAAAAAGGATGTTATCTTACAGCTTTCTAAACTTAAACTGCTTTCAGTGGTCTTCGTAATGTTGTCCCTTCTTTCTTCTTTCTCTCCCTCCCAGACAATCTCTCTCTCTTCTGACTTTCACAAAATAATATCACTTCCTTCTGTTCAATCCCTGCTGAGAACACCAATTAAATTTATTTTAAAAATGATGACAACAGTGAAATCACTCAAATCCATACAAAGCAGTTAAAAAGTAAAAGCTTGAAGTATTGATGCTCCATGAAACTATACTAATTTGATAGATTCTTTTTCCTCTTGTCAGGAGAATAAAATATTATCTTTTCTTTTTTTAAAAAAAGTGGTTATATCAGTTTCTTAATTTTGTCAATGGGTTGTTTCCTTTCAGTGAAGATAGAATGTTCATTTTCATAGTCTCAAAGGAAATTGAGGAATATCTACTCAAGTTTTACAGCTCAGAGCATATACTACTATCCCCTTTCTTTTCTACTCTGATTGCCTGACTGTGCAAAAGATATATATATATATATCTTTTCTTCTTGCTGCTCATCATATTGCAAGTTCATCAAATAACCCAATGGAAGAACCTATCATATTGTCTTATGTATTGTGGATCAGAGTTGACCAAATGCCTTCACATTATTTTTCAGTACACTTTTAAAAATTAACCTAGATTTGAGTTTAGTCCCTCATTCTTGTTGCCTCTGTGACCTATTACTTTACCTTTTGAGCCTCATTTTATTGATATGTATAAATGAGATAATATTGGTACTTCATAAGGTTTCCGGGGGTCTTCAATAAATGAGATTTCCCTTGTTCCACTTGAGCTCTGTGTGGGCCTGATGAGGTTTGCGGCACAGGTGGTGAGCCTTGGGATTCCTCAACCCCAATGGAGGAGACTGAGCTCAGAGAAATAGCTGAATGGTCACAGTCACACGACTGGCGAGCCTCAGCTTAGACCACCAGTTCTAACCAGGGTATCTTTGCATCCAGGGAACATTAGGTAATTTTTGGAGATTATGGGTTGTCACACTTGGGGGAGTGGGAGGTTGGCTGCCAGTGGCATCTAGTGGTTAGAGGCCAAGGCTGCTGCTAAACACCCTGCAATGCACGGAACACAGCCTTACAGCAAAGAGTCATCCGGCCCAAAGCGTCAATATGCCGAGGTTGAGACCTAAGCGCTGTGAGGCCACATCAAGGGCTCTTTCCAATTCACCTTACGGTTTCCCAAAATACCTCAAAGCACCCTGCAAAACTAAGGCATTGGTTTTGTTATTTGAGAGAGACTGTAATATCATAGAAAACTTTAAGGTTTGACGGATCTGTGTCTGTTCTCAGCGCTACCATTTATGAACATTTCATCTGAGTGACCTCAGGCAAAATTAACTCACCTGAGCCCTGGTTTCTCCACTTGTGAAATGTAACAGGGCATTTCAAAGTTAGAAATAATAAAGTAAAAGGCTTACTATGATGCCAGCACACAGTAAGAGCCCGATTCATGGTAACTATAATACAATCACCATTATAGTCGACCTCTTGGTTACAGAAGTGGAAGAAGATAAATGAATGACTTTCACTCTTTCAATATGTATTTATCAAGGGCTGTGCTATATGCACAGCAGTGAAGATGCAAAAACGAACCACACTGAAAGGGGCTTGGCAACAGGGAAATCATAGGTGGTGGGAAACAGACAAAAAACAAAGGGAAGAAAGAAATCAACAAGGTAATTATAGATGGTGGCCAAGGGGGCCTTCCTGGAGAAGGCAACTGGAGCAGTGAGCTGGCTGAAAGGTGAGAAAGCACACCATTGCCAGACTGCTATGTCAAATAACACAATGGGTTGGCTAAAAGAGCGTGTTGCCTCATGGTTTTGGAGGCTAGAGGCCCGGAATCAATGGCCTGAGAGGCCATGCTCTCTTGCAGAGTTCTGAAGAGCCTGGTCCTGGCTGGCCACGATGTTTGGGGTTCCTTGGCCTTTGTCACATGGCAGTCTGATTCTCCGGCTTCTTCTGGCTTCTACTTCTGGCTTCTGTATCCAGTTTTCTTTGCTTATAGGGACTTTGGACATGTGGAATAAGGCCCACCCTGATGCACTTTGGCCTCATCTAAACAGGATTTTTGAAGATTCCTAGTTACAAGTGATTAATAACATCTTCAAAGGTCCTGTTTACAAATGGGTTCACATCCACAGGACAGCCGTTACTACCTGAGCATGTCTTCCTGGGGGATTTTTATGGGGGGCCTGAATCAGTCCCTGTGATAAGGAAAAGAGCTTCCTTGACAGAAGGAATGACAAGCCCAAAGGCACCTAGGCAGAAGGAGTTTAAGGAGACAAAGGAGGGAGCTCTGGAGCACAGAGCAGCTGCGGGGGGATGGCAGAAAAAAAAGGCCTTCAGGGAGGAGTGTGAAAGGGACAGCAAATTGTCATTTGCCCCTGAATCACGTTCCTTTGCAGCCTTCTGTCTCCATGGCTGAACCCATGAAGCTTATCACTCCAGGGAAGAAGAAGGGGCCCGTGCCTGGAAAAAGATCATTGGTGGACTTTGAGGTCTGACACAGTCTCCCTGTGGCAAGGTGATAGTATGAAACCCAAGGCTCATTACATAAGGAACAGAATTTTCTGAGTTTCAATTCTGAATTTCTATGGGTTCCACTGAGATGAAGGTCCAAGTCTGGCCTATTTTATATATGGCTGGAGTAGAGAGGAGGTTAAAATGGAACTCTTGGCCCCAGTAAAGTTCGGAAAGAGATCAGTGACAGAAACAGAGTGAGGGATTGAGATAGATAGACCCTCTTTGCTCTGTACTTTGGAGGTCAGTGTGGGCAAGCATAAGAGCTTTGGGAACATTCAGAAAGTTTTGGGGGAAACTCAGAACACCAAAAAACTGGTGCTTCTTCAGGCCAAGTTTCAGAAGGCTGCTGGGCCCCAAGAGAAGTCATGTGGCCACATCCAGCCTTGCAGCATCTGTGGAAGGAAGAGGATGGAAAGTAGGTGTGGGCAGTGTGGCTGGATCCCCCAGGATGGGCTTCCAGGTCTGTAAGTTCCAAATTGCCACGTGGAGGGGATGGAATATTGCTGAGAGGGTTTTTGGTCCAGCAGAGGCTGAGAAACATAACTTGAAGGAAGCTGCAGTATGGGGACTTTGTCGGTACCTCATCAAACGTGAATTTCAGTTGTGGAGGTTCAGTGTTATCCAGGTAAGATGGCAGATCCCTCAGAATTCTTCTGTAGAGGGTTCAGACCAGGCTGGTTGGTCATCAGCTGATACCAGAGAAGACACAAAGGGCTCTGCATGGTCTGTGAGGCCCCTTTCCCATTTACCGTGACACCATCTTGGAAAGAAACAAAGGAATGAGAGAGTCGGGAAGAGAGAACATTTAATTTTAAGGGGATACATTACTCCAAAAAGACCACTTAAATTATTAGATAGGACTAAGTTTGTCAGATTGGACTATATTTTGATTCTCCTTCATGACCCAGTGGTTTGGGGGCTGGTGAGGAAGACTAGATATGAAATAGAAAAACAAAGAAGCTATATTTTATTTTTTGCACACTTGATTGTATTATTATAAATTCAATGTATTCATAAACTCTTAAATTATGTATATTAATTATATAGCAATTTTAAATTTTAAAATTCATGTATTATATTTGATCCTACAAGAGAAAAAATAATTAGTCGAATTGATGTCAACCTAAAAAGTTCCCAAATTTTAGGTGAGCGCGAAAACAAAATTACTTGTTTCTCTAAATGGAAGAGAAAAATTAGGTCAATATCAGATTGGACAACAAACTATCCTTTTGCAAGATGGCAAAGTCCTGCACAGGCTGAGGATGTTTGATCTGGTCCCTTGCACCTGTCTTTTCCTATCCTTTACCTTTGAAGCTGGCCCTCAGTACCTGCCCTAAACTCGGTCTCCTGGCCAATTAATCACTGACTTCTCAGTTTCCTACCTGGAAAGGGCCTGATCCTAGCAAGAGCAGACAATTCTAGTCTCAGTGCATATGAATAGTGTTACCAGATGAGGTAAAAATTGCCCAATGAAATTTGAATTTCAGATCAATGAGAGATATTTGTTTTGCATAAGTATGTCCCAAATGTTGCAGCCAAATATTGCATAGGACATATTTATACAAAAAAAAAATGTCATTTATCTGATAGTCAAATTAACAGGGTATCCTATAATTGCATTTGCTTAATTTGGTAACTCTATAATGATCAATGACAATCCAGACCCTGACTCCATGTAAGTTGAAGGGGAAGAGGTTACCCACTTTACCAACCTTCTACAATGTACACTATGTAGACTAAGAGAGAGAGACAACCTCCACTCCAGATTATGCAGGTATGTAAACATAAATGTAACTATGAATATAATTTGACTGAAAACTGAGGGTTTGGTGGAAGAGTGGCTTGGAAGTTTCAGAATGCCTAGCCACCCTGGGTCTCATTACTTTATCAGAAGTGCTTTCTCTTCATATACATTTCACTGAATCTCAAAAAGTCTCATGAGTTGGCAACTTGATGTTCATTTCACAAATCAGAGACCAAAATTCAAGGAGTAAAGAAACAGAGTAGCTTAGTGAAATATGCACTAAATTTATAGCCTGTAAGATCAGGATTTGAATTTCAATCTATGCAGCTATGACTACCAGAAATAATTTTGCACTTTTGAGTCCCTGATTGTAATCTTTGGAAAAATAATACCTAGAAACTCAGATGGAGTATCTAATGAATTGATGTATACAAAGCACTAAATAACACATAAAGTAGTTACTCAAAAAAAAAAAAAAAAAAA
>JAQZBX010016698.1:0-18055 GCA_029593785.1 Cabassous unicinctus | reverse complement strand
TGGCCTACAGCCAATAACTCCTACAGCCCTATTTTCAAATGAAAATCATACTGGGATAGCCTGAATCTTGAACCCCTTTTAATGAATTAAATTTATTGGCTCAATTTTTTCATCAACAAAAGCTCTTGAGCAGGGACTTGCCCTGGCTCTACTATGAAGATCTTCATGGGGGACAGACTCATGTTTTGCTCATCTCAGAGTAAAAATGAGTGCAGAGAGTAATGCAAGAGGGCTATTCAACACAGTCAAAGGCAGGATGTGGGAAAATCTGGAGCATGAACGGGGGCAGTGAGTGTTTATAGGTATTAGTTGGATGCAAACCTTTTGGTAGCAACTTATCTTCCATAATGTCCATGTTGTGGGTTGAATTGTGACCTCCAAAAAGACTTGTTCACGTCCTGACCCCCAGTCCTGCAAAGGTGATATAGTTAAGAAATGGGGTTTTTGAAGATGTGATTAGTTAAAATGAGGTTGTTTTAAAATCTTCAGTATTGAGGAATGAACAGTGGACTAAAGTAGACTTAATATTATTCTACTATAGACTTATTGTTATTCTAGCAATGGAAGAACTTGAGTCATTGATATAAAGGCAGTGGCCACCAGAGGTTATGGATGGAGGAATAGCAAAAAAATAGGTATAATATGGGGGCATTTTCGGAACATTGGATTTTTCCCACATGACATTGCAAGGACAGATACAGGCTCCTACATGACATTGCAATGAAGGATACAGGCCAGTATATTTTATGTTATAACTTACAAAATTGCATGGGACAGAGTGTAAACTATAATGTAAACTATAATCCATGGTTAGTGGCAATGCTTCAATATGTGTTCATCAATTCTAACAGATGTACCACACTAATGAAGGATGTTGTTAATGTGGGAAAGTATGGGAGGGGGAGTGGGGCATATGGGAATCCCCTATATTTTTTATGTAACATTTATGTCATCTAAAATTTCTTTAAAATAAATATATAAATAAATAAATTTTAAAAAATGATGTTGTTTTAATTTGCCAAAGGGCTGCCAATGCAAAGTACCAGAAGTGTGTTGGCTTTTATGAAGGGGATTTATTTGGGGTAAAAGCTTACAGTTCCAAGGCTGTGAAAAGCCCAAACTGAAGCATCATCAGAGATACTTTCTCACCAAAGTCATTGACTGCTGATTCTGTTGTCTAGCCACCGATCTCTGCTGAGGTCTCAGTCTTTCTGTAGTTGTAGGCAAACCTGGCATAGGGCTTGTCCTTTAGCAATACCTCTCTCTCCCTCTCTCTGGGCCTCAGCTTCTTGAGCCTCTTGGGGCTTCCATCTTTGTAGCTCAGCTGTGGGTGTAATCTCTCTCGCATGGCAGCATCAAACATGGTGGCTCTCTTATCTTATGTGTCTGTCTCTCTGTATCTTCCTTTATATCAGACCCAGCAAGGGGGCAGAGACTCAAGCTGGCTCACCCCTCACTGATATAGTCCAATCAAAAGCCTTCAATAGATCATATCAAGCAATCTAGTCAAAAGCCCTTTAATTGAATTTAATGCAATCAAAGGGTATTACACCCATGGGAATAGATTAGTTCAAAACATAATCTTTTGATTTTTAGGATTCACAAAATAATTCCGAACTGCCACAGATGTCAAACTGGACTAGGATGGGCCCTATTACAATATGACTGTTGTCTCTATAAAAAAGGGAAATTTCAACTCATACAGACAGACACAGAGAGGAGAAACCCATGTAATGATGGAGACAAGAAATAAGGCCACGTGTAGATGAAGGAAGATATTGGAGTGCTGCAGCTGTAAGCAAAGAAACATCAAAGAATTCTGGAAACACCAGAAGTTACCAAGAGGCAAGAAGGATTCTTCCCTACAGCTTTCCGAGGGAGCATGGCTATGTGGACACCTTGGTTTTAGACTTCTGGCCCCCAGAACTGCGAGACAATACCTTTTAGTTGTGTTCAGACATCCAGTTTATGGTAATTTTTTATAGCAGCCCTAAGAAACCAAGACACACCACCTCTTCAAGAAGTATAGCAATACCACAGTGTTTTTCTAATGAGGCAGAATCACTGTTCATTTGTCATCTCAATCATATTCTTGCAAAAATGTAAAGTCAATACAACACATATTTGAGTGAAACTTAGTCTCCCTCCTTTACACTGGAATGAACAGCCAGGAGTCCTAAAAGGTGGGAAGGAGGAAGGGCAAATGTGAGGGCCCTGAGTTTAGACCACACTTCCCCTCTGGGCTAAGGACTGTTGCTATCAAACCGGGGTTTCAAGTTTTGCTAGTAGGTTTACTTCTGAAGGAATTTTGTGTATGTGGAAAACCAAATTTACTTCTTACTTTTTCTTTAAAGATGAGTATTATTATATTTATAAACATATTAAGTGAAAATTCTCTGAACATTTAAACATAAACTCATGCAATTAAAAATCAAAATGCAAATTTTCAAATCTTATTAAAATTTAATTACAAACCTTAGTCCAATTCTTTATACATATCAATAAAAGCACAAATTTAATGTACCATATTAACCTAAGTGCTTCAAAAACCTTAAAAACAGACAAAAGATTCACAAATGACTACAATGATTATAGAACGTATTGTTGTATTTATATTCAATGATTAGAAACATTGATACTATAGGTTTAATTAATTTCTTCATTATTTATATATATTACTATATTTAAATATGCCTTCAGGGTCACAGTAATCTATCAACACTCAAAGGAAAAAAATATTATCTCAGGTAATCTGAGATTGTTGGGCTATCACACAATAGGTCAGCACAAGGGTCCCATGTGGGACTTCAGCAGTGAGTCAAACCCTAGCAATTGTTTCCTACCTGGGTTCCTCTTAGAGTTAAGACTGACTCATTGTGCCAGTGAGATTTGACACAATGCCTTTTCTTGCAACTTGGTGCCTTTGCTCTCCTCCTTCATTACATCTGAGTCATGGGATGTTTAGCCTCAATTTATAAGTTAACTTCTTATACAAGTTAACTTCTTATATAAGTTTTTCACGCAGTAAAATTTGTTGAATCAAAAGGATTCTTTTCCTAGGGTATAAGTGGCTGTGTTGAGCTGTCAGAACTTCTTTCCGAATTTTGACTAGTCCATCATATGGCAACACACAGAGACTGTCTTTCCACCTGGTTCTTGTCCATGGTCCCTTGAGCTGATGGGCGCTTGTGCTCTGGGTGCAATTCCTACCTCTTTTCCAAATCATTTTGACTATAATTCTCTATTACGCATACAGGTAAAAAAATGCATATCAATACTTACAAACATGTACTTTGAAAAACAGAAAGCCATATTTGCATTCACCTCTGTTTTGTATTGTCACCTTATACATTTTAAAGAATTTTTTTCCTCTTTGAATGTCATAGCTTTTTAGACTCAATTGATTCCAATTAGCTATAATTAATATTCTCTTTTGAATGCTCAGATTGTTTCAACTTAGCTAGTGGGAATCTTTTTAGGCTATCTCTTTTGCCTTTTTGGTTTGACCCTAGACATTTTTAATAGCTTTCTTGTCTTACAGCCACTGTAATTCCAAATCCATCTGATTTTTCCTCCATATCAAGGCATGGAATCAGTTATCCCCAAGGATCCTTGATACTTTCTAGCAGAAACTAACTAGTATTGGAAAATTAGACACAGCTGCTCTGTGTCCATGCTAGTACTTTCCACCTGAGCTCTGGAAGAGAGGAAGACACCACTGCTAGACCAGTCAGGGAATAGAGCTGGAAAAAAAAAAAACTATTTCTATTCAAGGTCATGGAGTTCCCAATGATATTTCTAATTAGCTCTAACATTAATAAATTTGTTGGATTTATTTCCACCTTAACATGCCTCCCTTAGATTGTAACCCATCATCCCTCCTGTAATTGTCTCCTTATTTTTACATTTTTTAATATCTCATTGAACACTACCCTATAATAACATTATTGACCATAAAGAATTCAAAGCACCTCATAAATTGCTTCTATTTTTGCTCCCTCAATTGTCAGCATATCTAGGAAGCAATTCAGCCCTTTATTTATATGTTGTGAACATTGACACATTCAGGTCCAATGGAGTTCAGTTTCACAAACTAAGGCCTCATTTCATAAGGACCTAATTTACCAGCTAAACATTTTCTTACCTACTCTCTTCTCCTCTCTGGACTTCACTTAAATCATCTATAATGTATGTTTTAAAAATTAAAATGAGAGAAAAAAAAAACAGCTCTCAAAATTCCATGATTCAGGAATGAATTCGACCCCATATCAAATCTATTTCATTCACTAAAGAATCTTCATAGGATGAATGTGGAGGAAAGGACAAGGGAAGTGAGAACTCTTTAAGACCTATATAAACAAAGACTCAACCTCACTGAACCATTCTTTCCCCATCTGAACCTGAAGATTAAAAGGGTTAAACTGTGTGAAAGCCATTTACAAACTAAGATGATGTATAAATTGTCCTCATTTTTATTACAAATCACCAATCATGGTAGCAATTCAGTTAATTTAGGCATTAAGTTATTAAAGCACTCTCCTAAGTGTAGGCAGCAAAGTCCATGTATCCTGAATTTCCAGGGCAGTGCTCTAGCTATCAAATCATGCAGCATTTCAAATATGGAAATGAATTCCATGGGTGGGAAGTAATCATTCACCCATGGGCCATGCTATCATCTTTCCTGCACACCTGTCTGAAAGAGATCTAACCCTAAAGGCCCCACTTACCTGAGATAAAAGGCCAGTCCACAAAGGGTTATGAAGCCAGCGCATTGCCCTTCAGCAGTGTAGCACATGGCTCCATTGAGGTTGTAAGATATGCAAGCCTTCCTGGCCTGTTTTATTCATTCTAGTTCCCAGGGATAACACACCAAACTCTGAATTAGAGGCACACCTTTGTTTCCATTCCAAGATAACCAAAGAAAGAAAGCTCATGATACAGCAGTTTAATTACACTATGCAAATTATTAAGCTCTCGTTTCCCGCTATTGTTTTATGGGTCAAACCTTATTTAGAGGGGAGGAAAACACAGCTCAGAAAAGGGCGAGTGATCAAAGGGGAGAATGGAAACAAAGGAAGCAGTCTACATTCTTGGACAGCAATGTGTTTGGAGAAGTGGTAAGGGACGAAGGGCCACAACGCTCTCCCTATCACATTTGCCATCATGTGACATCATTAGACATGTTAAGCGTGTGAGATGTCTTTTGTTAAGCTGTGTTTCCTTGGCATGGCTGAAAAGTGAAGACCGTGCTTTGCAACCAGTGAATGATTTTTTAAATTTCTTTTTAATTTACATAAAACAAAATTCACTTTTTTGAATGCATACTTCAATGAAATTTGACAAATGCCTAGGGCAGTGTAATCACCACCACCATCAGGATAGAGAACAATTCCATCAATACACAACATTCTCTCATGCTGTCCCTTTACAAACAGCCCACCTACCCTGAACCCCCGGCAACCACTATCAGTTCTTCATCCATCTAGCTTTGTCTTTTCAGAGTGTCATATAAATGGAAGTCTGCTTCTTTCATTGAGCATCACCCCTAATGTATTGTTTTTTAACAATTTTTTAAAAGATTATTTCCCTCCCCAACCCCCCCCACCCCCCGTTGTTGTTTTGCACTTGCTGTCTGCTCTCTGTGTGTTCTTCTGTGTCTGCTTGTCTTCTCCTTCAGGCGGCACCAGTAACCAATCCTGGGACCTTCCGGAGTGGAGAGAGGTGCTCAATCTCTTGTGCCACCTCAGGTTCCCAATCTGCTGCATCTCTTATTGTATCTCTTCTGTGTCTCTTTTTGTTGCATCATCTTGCTGCACCAGCACTCCACATGGGTCAGCTCTCGGCTTGGGCCAGCTCGCCAAACGGGCTAGCTTGCCTTTCACCAGGAGGCCCTGGAAATTGAACCCTGGACCTCTTATATGGTAGATGGGAGCCCAATTGCTTGAGCCACATCTGCTTTCTCTACTGTGTTTTAGATTTATCCACATTGTTGCAAGGGTTAGTGATGTGTTCATTTTTATGGCCCTGTAGTATTGTATTGTATGACTAAGCCAGACTTTGCTCATTTACTCATTAGCTGAAGGACATTTTGTAGAGCAATGGTCTAAAAGACTCTAGGTCAAATTCCATTTTATAACCCCAAAGCTGATCTAGACTCATCATGTAATTAATTTTCCCCTCTCTTTTGAAAGAAAAACAAAGATGAAATTTACGCATACATCAAGATATTGCATCTATTCCTTAGGGAATAATATATTGTATTAGAACTTGAACAGGTATGTCTCAAAGTTCCTATAACAAATATCTGGACAAAATTTAAGCTGTCTTGTTTAATTCTGCAATAAAAAAATATAGAACCCATTGAATCCTGTCCAATGTGGAAATAGAATTACATTTGTTCCTCATTAGAGCCAACTCTTTTTTGCCCCCAAAATACTTTGAAGTAGTCAATGGTTTTAGTAAAGAGGGGTAATATATACTCTAGGTGGTAAAATAGATGACCCATTGGGGTTCAGGAAGAGAATATTAGAACTTCTACTTTATTTTCAAATTCATAAAATAAGAAAAGTACATTTGGCTAATATTTACTACACCAATTGACAGACACATCAACTCTCATTTAGTCTCTATGCCAGAGAGTAGAAGATAAAAAATTCCATTTTGGATATAAGTTAAAAATATCTGCGAGGCATTCAAGCAGAGGTGTCAAGGAAGCAGTTAAGTTGGCAACCACAGGAGGACCAGGTTAAACCAAGAAGGTGTCAGGATACAGGGGAGTGGAAGGGATCACTTCAGTAAAAGAGAAGGAGGAGGAGGAGAAGGAGAAGACAAAGAAGACGAAGAAGAAGGAGGAGGAGGAGGAAGAGAAGAAGAGGAGGGGGAAGAGGAGGAGGAGGAGAAGGGGAGGAGGAGAAGGCTGGGAAAGGAATTCTAACATTTAGGGCTTAACTAAAGGAGGAAGAATGAGCGAATGAGCCTGAGAAGGAGGCAGATGAGTCAAGAATGACAAGAGAAGCAGGAAGGTTCTCAGGGGGAAAAAAATGGTCTCTCAAAAAGGAGCCAACAAAGGTCAAGAAAGAGTGACCAAGGACATTAACTGCTGCTGGAGGGGTTGCTAACATGAGGACAGAACGTGCCTACTGGATTTGGTTACATGGATGTCACTGGTGACCTTAGCAAAAGTGTGGCCATCACGAAAGAATCCAAAGCAAACTTTGAGCACATAAGAGTTCAGGCCTAAGGAAGGACTTTTTTTTTTGGCCAAAAAAGTTTATTTTATTTCTGTGTAAATAAATACACACATACTCAGTGTGAAAAGTTTGCAAATTAATGAAAGGTAGAAGATGACAAACAAAAAGAACAAAAAGATTGTTTTTAATCAATCACCAATAATCCTATCATCTAAAAGTAATCCCTCTAATAATGCTGTGACTTGGACCTCTGTGTTTTCTCACTTGGTAGGTTTTTTTAAAACTTATGCCATATAACTGTGATTATATGTTAGACAATATTTTATATGCTGATTTTTTTCACTTTCCTTTTTGACATTTTCCAAGTTTTAAGTGCTTTATAATGATAATATACCAAAGTGAACATACTATATAGATATTTATCCCATTTAGATTGTTTCCAGTTTTAAGGCTGTTATAAATAAAGCTGCAATAGCATCTTGCTGAATAAACTTTGCCCCTGTATTTTGGATAATGTTCTTACAGAGGAATATCTATATGGAAGTTTCTGGTTAAAATGTTAGGAGCACCCTCAAATTCTAAGGGCACGTTTTAAGACAACCCCCATAACCCCTAAAACAAGATCATAAACTCTTTGCTGGTTTAATTCAGCAACCTACATGCATGCATCTTCTTCCAATTTCCTTTCTTATGATTGAGAACCTCACTTTTCCACTTATCCCCAACAAGTATCTAGAACTCTGCTACTGCTGACCAACAGAACATTGCTGCCAAAAAAAGAAGAGGGAGAAAGGAGTGAGAGAGAAAGAGAAAAAAGAGAGGAAAAAAGAAGACAAAGGCATTGGATACAAGAGTTTCAGAACAGACTTTGTGTCTGTGTAACTTACATTTTCCTCTAAACATTTGCATTTTCAAGCCTGGAGCACTAACACTGAATACCTTTACCCTCTGAGATTCTTTGACAAGCAACCTCCAATTCCTACAACCCTAGTCTCCCCTTGCAGAATCCCCTATCAGGTTTAATCTTGATGAGAAGCACCTGCCTCTCACAAGAGAAGGAGAAGGAGCCCAGCTCTTCACACCAAGTCCTGGGCCAGCAGGAGTTACGTGTCGATCAGTTCTGTGGTTTGGATCTTGAGGAAGCCACGCAGCAGTGTGGAAGGAGGGGTCCCATCCTTGCTGCTGTTCCCTCTGCTGGGGTCTTTGATGATTCTGGTTGTTGCCCATTTCTAAATCCAGTCCCTCTGCCTCTTGTTGATTCTATGAGCTCCTGATAACCATTCCAGTAGATTCCCTTTTCACCTGTTAGCACCAGTCATTCCTTACTGTAAAGAGGCAGACAGGGCTGGGCTATGTTTAAGGTCCTGGATTTTATTTTCACAGCAATGGGAAACCACTAAGTGGCAAAAACTCTTTTGGGACACGACTAATTGCTCAGAGGGGAAACTGATACCTGGAGAATGAATTGGAGGTGGGTAGGAAAAGTGTAGCAGAAAGCAAGAGGACCATCACGTGTGAAGGCTCCAGGAGGCAAGGAACAGAAAGACACCTGTGCAAAATGACTAAGGCACAAGAGGAGGGCATCCTCCCTCTGGCATCACCCAGATGCTCTGGAAACCAGGCCAGTAAAGAAAAAGGGCAGAGACTGCACCGTGCAGGGCTGGGGGCAATTGCAAGGACAAATGAGGACTCTGGGAGTTCCTGCTTGGACTTGCAGAGCCCTGTGTTGTTCACTTCAGGGAGCCAGAACGAAGGAATGGTTTAGTAATAATGTGCCATTCTGACAGCTCCTCACCCCTCAACACTCATCTGCAGCCTGTTAGGCAGGAAAACATGGCCCAGGATGGAGCTATCTCTCCCACTGTGGTAGACTGAGTTATGTATCCCAACAAAGACGTGGTCTTCATCTTAATCTGCACCCCTGTGGGTTTGAGCTCATTTGTAAATAGGACCATTTGAAGTTGTATCATCAGTTAAGGTGTAGATTTGTGAATGGGATCTTCTAATATCCTATTAGGTGTGATCCAATTGAATGAGGGTGGACCTAGCCCTTATTACTGGGGTCTTTTTAAGCAGGAAAGATTCAGACACAAGGGAGCCAGAAGCCAGTGAAACGGGACAAGCAGACACAAGGTAAGAAAGAACGCCAGGCAAAGGGAAGCAGAGATGCCAGCCAAGGAACCCCAAAGATTGTGGCAAGCCAGTACCAGAACACAACAGACTTTGGGGGGAAAGCATGATCCTGCTGATGCCTTGATTTTTGGATGCCTCTGAAACTGTGAGATGATAAATTCCTGTTGTTAAGCCAACCAGCATATGTTATTTGTCACAGCAGCCAGGCAAACTAAGATACACACCTTTCAGAATAGTGCCCTAAACATCACTGATAATATTCACCTGAAGCACTGGTTAAACATTTAGCTTCCCAGGCTCTGCTGCTGGAGATTCTGATTCAGAGGGTCAGGGGTAGAATCTGGGGATGTTTTTCACAAGATCCCTCCTGGCGTTCTTGTCATCATGGAAGTTGGAAGCACACCACTATAAAATCTCTTAACTGAGGTAGGAACTTAATAGACAGCTAGCAGGTATTTTCCCCAATTATCTGTGGTATCATCCCAGAAAAGGATGTTTGAAGTCCTAAAGCAAGGCTTCTTAATTTAGCATCCCCTTGATGTCTTGTAAAAACACAGACTGCTGGCTACACATCCAGAGTTTCTGATTCAGCAGGTCTGGGGCAAAGTCTGAGAGTCTGCATTCTAACAGGTTTTCAGGCGATGCTGATGCGGCTAGTCCTGGGCCACCCTTTAAGACCCACTGGTCTAGAAGGAGCAGCAGAGCCACAGGTGTTCAGCACAGCATAGGATGGCCAGGCCCAGGGAACTGTCACTCTCCATTTCTCCAGGGAAGAACCACTCCCACCCCCTACCCCCCACCCCCCAAAGCAAACTGAATTACACCCCTGAGGCACCAGAGACCAGGACTCCCCCAATGAGCCAGAAAAAGAGAAAATGTGGAATCCTCAGGGTGGTTACAGAGTAGATATGGTGATCCAATCCATATCCTAATCCTCTCTGGATAGAGAGAAATGGGAGTTTGAAGGGACATGGATGTCCATACAGGGGTGACATTTCTACAGTACAGCCTTGGGAGATCCGTGATAAAGTCAAAATAGAAAACTAAGCCCAAACCACCAGAGGGCCATACACCTGCCTGTTAGGGACAGACGGCTGAGCGGTTGGGGCAGTCGTGTGGAAGTGTAAAAGGGGAGTGGGGACAGGGAGTGGGGACAGAGCCAGGTGCGAGCCTCTAGCCAGGCTCCTCTTTCATCAGGTGGTTTGACTTCGTGGGCAGTCGGACCACAGAGCCCTGTGCAGAGGAAGCCACTACCTCTCCCGAAGATAAGTGCAGGCAATGTTTAACTCTCTTAGCACTCACACCAACCCACTGAGTAGGTACTATTAACATTGCTCCTTACAGATGAGGCAACTGAGGCACCGAGAAGCCAAGTATCTCCATGGAGGTCATGCAGGAAGCACTGGTTGGTGCCACATTTAAAACCTGAGGCCACACATCTAATCTCAATGCACTGCTGCTTCTCTCTTAGCAGGCTACCTCTTGAACCTCTGCTATCTATGTCACGATTTTAGCTACTTGGGGTGGGGACGAAAGGAGAGGGTGATAAAAGGTAAATAAGGTGCTCCCCCAGCTTTGAGAAAGATTATGCTCCTGTGGGGTGGCCTGACTGTTCAGTCAATGGGCTGTGGAGGCATAGAAGAGAGAATTATGGGAGTGGGTGGCAAATCACAGAGTTGATGATAGAGGCAGCCTTTAATCTAGGTCCTTAAGGAATTGTAAGCAAAACTGAAATCCCTTTTCTCTGAGGTTGGCCCTCGAAAGAGAATCTTCTGCAGAAAGCAGCACCCTGCTCCAGAAGCTCTGACCTGGTTGCTTAGATTCTCCTTTGCTTTGGACCCTTTCTGGTTCCTGCTATCACAGCATGCTGGTCTCCCAGGGTAGTAAGTAATCTTCTTCAAACACTCTGACTCAGACAAAAAAAGACCTTTCCATTAACTTCCCACTGTAAAGCCAAGTCGAGGCTGGCATTAAAAATAATGAAAATCAATAGGCCTTTACTTAATGTTGGGGAACAGAAACAAGTAAATAAGCAGACCTATAATACCAAAACTTCATCTGAGAGGCCTGCTACATCCACACGGAACCTCCGGGAATAGGAGATCATACCTGACTCCTTCTTGTCCCAGGTTCTCATCTCCTTTGACTTAGCAGATGCTATTCTCATCCCTGCCTATTATCTGGACTCCTCAAAGTCTAGACGAGGAGATGGCGACGGGTTCTCCTCGGATCTAGTGCCTGCCCTCTCAGGTCCAGCCTCCTGTGTTAGAACTCACTTCTCCAAATAATTGAAAGTGATTGACCTTCCCCTTTGGGCCTTAACTCCTTTATGGCCTTTAACACCTCAGAGCACACTGTGGCTGCAATCAAGTCTGGGCTCTGCCATTAATTAACTCTACAGATTTGATCCAGGCATTTAAGCTCTCTGACTTTCTGTTTTTCTGTTGGTAAAATTAGTGGTTTGAATTAGAGGTTTGCTCAGTCAAATTTCTGATCTTTCTATAATTCTAGGACCATCCATGGGCATGACTCAATTTGTTCATGAAATATGTTTTGCCTCAGCAGTAATGAATTGAGGAAAATTGCCGTGACCCAAAAGATCAAGTCTAAGGGAAAGGGAAATGTCCAAAAGTTTCAAGATCCCTTTGTTTTAAAAGGACGATCCTAGGTGAGTAGTACCTACACTTCTGGCTTCCCTATCCCTACATACATAATATTTAAATCACATTAGGACTAATCCAGGGGACCTTTCTATCTTTGGCAAGTTCAGCTGCATGTAAAATTAGCATGGCTGGTACCAACACAAAGGCAGAGTCATCAGCTTTTCCCTAGTCCCCAGGGTCCAGTCTCTTAGCCATCACAACGACAAGCTGGACTCAGAAAGCCTCATTCCATCAAACATTCTCCCAGGATCTGCTAATCACAGCCTGGGGTCATTTACCAAAGGGTCACTGGCATATGCATGGAAGCAAATCTCAGCTACCCACTGGTACTTACAAGAAGGGTGCACAGATTTTTAATATGATGATGGTCAAAGAATATGGCTCAGATCAAAGAAGAAAAAGATCCCCAATAGAAATAACAAAATGGCTTGAGGTGACCTTGCCAGGCAAATGTGCCAATCTTATGTAAAGTAATCATGCACAATCACATATATCCCATCACCTTTGTCATATTCTATTGGTTTGAACCAAGGTACACAATATTCCCACACTCAATTGGAGGAGATCAAGCGAGGGTGTGCACAGCAGCAGGCAGGGAGCATGGAGGCCACCTGGGAGCACAGACACCCTACACAGATCGTGCCCCTTGTTGGTGCTGAATCTCAATGCGACCTTTCTGGTTCCCTCGAGAAATAAGCAAAGGCACCACAGCATTGGCATTGGACTTTATCACATAGATAACTACAGCGCAGAACAATATGGGTCTCTTATCATGCCAGGGTGGACCGGACAAGGTTGTTTCTCCCTTCTTTTGGCTATGGCTTGAATTTCCTTTCCCCAGAATCAAAGACTTCCTTTGCCCAAATAGTCAGGAATCATGAACTAGAAGAAATGAGGCTGGCAATTGAACAAGGAAACGTGTTAGGATCTGCATTTGGTTCTCCAAAACCTACAGCACAAGTTGAGGCAGAGCCTGGTAATAAAAACTTGTGAATGAGGCTTAAGGGATTTGGTTGACTCCATTTGAGTCAGCAGTGTGATGTGGCTGCCAAGAATAGTGAGGGCAATTGTAGGCTGTGTTAAATTCCGTAAAATGTGTCTGGATGAAGGGAGGAGATGGCCCTTCCTCACGCTGTGCTGGCCTGACCTCACATGGAGGATGGTTCTAAAACTAGGTCTGACGTTCTAAGAGGAACAAGGGCAGTTAGAGCAACTTCAAAGAGAAACCCCAGGAGTTTCAGGAAGTTGAAACCATGGAAGATAAGAAAATGTATAAGGCCTGGGAATATTTAATTTATAGAAACAAAATCCTAAAATGAGTATTATCACTGTTGTCAAAAAGTTAGAGGCTATCAGATGGATGAGGGAGGGGCTACATGGATTTATATGAGCCTGTGGGAACTAAAACTCACAATGGAAATTCTGGAGCATCAGATTTGTGCTGAAGATTAAAAAAAAAAAAACATTTTCCAAATATACAGCTGCCTCAAGAGAGAATAGATCCTTATCATTGGAGGTCTTTATTGAGCCATTCACTTATTCAACAAATATTTATTAGACCTTACCAAAGATCAAACTATGCAGAAAACAATTGAGGAATATGCATTCCCTGCCTTCAACAAATATATTTTGAATAACACAAGTAAACAAATAAATTCAATGAAAGTGGAAGTGGAAGTGAAAAGTCCCAATATTACCTCTGCTGAAAAAAACAACATCCCCAAGACCTCAGACATTTTATTTCTTGCATAGGTCACATGGAGAGGGTCTCAGCTCAGCTGTTGTGGCTCCATGTCTTCTTATTCTGGGAACCAGGCTGAAGGAACTTGGGACAGGCAGTTCCCCAGGCAGAGAAGAGCAAGAGAGCTGATGGAAACCTGCAGTGCCTTTGAAAGCTTCCACTCAGATGTGGCAAATGAGGCATCTGCCTACTTTCCATTGTCCCAAGTATGTCACAAGGGTAAGTCTGGCATCAGTGGACAGGGAAGTACAGCAGTGCCATGGGGGTGGGGAGCAGCAAGTGGGAGAGCAATAAGCAAGTGTGTGTAATTCTCTATAGGAAAGCACAGAGCAAATGATAAGGATAAGTAGCATAATCAACTTCCGGACGCTTAGCAAGATAACAACTTGAATGCTGGGACGATTGAGAGGACAAACTGTTTCCCCCAGAAGAAACAAAGAAGTCTTCTGTGGGAAAGAGAACTCTTTAGAAGGTGCTTCGAGTACGGAGAAGATCATTCCTGAACGTCTTGAAACTATTTTTTTCTAAAAATCACTCCGGTGTTAGTAAAATGGTTTTCTTGCCTGGGGAGAGGGATGGAAAAATAAACAATCAAACTTGTCACTGGGTACAGAAATCTACTGAAATTTAAATGAAGCAAAAGAAATTTAACAGCTGAGAAACTGCAAGTGAGGCGAACTAGTCTAATCCAGGAACGAAAGGGGCAGAATCAAGAAAAGCAAAAGAAGCTTAATTCAGTTAAGGAACCTAGAAGGAAGATATTAGTAGCTGTTTTCTGTGAGGAATAAAAGTGAAAACTTGCTTGTCATTTTTGGTTGTAAAAACCTAAAATATGGTCTTCCTCACGTTTCCCTCCCCAAAAAAGACTTTTTTGAAATCTGTGAAAATTCCACAGATGGAGAAAGAAAAAACAGGCTGATTACAATTGCTTGTTGTTTGTTGATAAGAAATCCTTATTCCCTTGACCACCAAAGCAATGCATTTCGCAGTAGGGTAGGAGAGAGAAATCATCCCTTTTTCTGTAAGTGTGACTGGTGAACCAAGGGAAGTTGGATGAGGCAAAGATGGGCACTTACCTTAAAACACTTCATTGCTCGCATTGCATGTCCTTTAATTTTTAATACATTTAATTTATTTCATTTCTGTGTTCAGAGAGGCTTTCTTTTTTTTCCTCCTCGTACAAAATCATTCTTTTAAAACTTTCGGAATTAACATGACGAATGCAAACCGCACCATGCAGTGACTGGGAGAATGAAGGCTCCCTCTGTAATTTTCAATTTGAAAACTGCCTTGTTCTTCTCAGAGGAAAAAGCATCATTTGTAATGTTTTAAAATTTGTGTCATAATGGTAATAAAATGACAACAGTATTTCCCTCTTAAGCTACCATTGGGGCCCAGGTAGCTGATAGAGGTGAATGTGTTGAGTTCCAAACCTTTTAGACATGAGAAACCACTGCTTTACAATGCAAAATCTGATGAATGGAAGTTAAAAGGCTGGACCCGAGTTCTGTCTCCATACCTGCTAGCAGCCAAAAATAAGACTAGCTAACATTTATTGACATTTATTGGGCACATGTGTCAGATGTGTATCTAAGCTATTAACTCATATAATCCTCCTAAATTGATGGGGCATTATTATTTTTATTATTCTCATTTTATCTTTAAGAAAAATGAGGCTCAGAAAGTCCAAGCAACTTGCCCTAAATACATAAAGACCTTCTATGAATCAGTGATAAAAAGACAAGCAGCCCAATAGAAAAAGAGGCAAAAACAAACATGAACAGGCATTTTGTGCAAGAGGATGTCCAAATAGTCACTAAACATAAACAAAGTGTTCAACCTCATGTGTCATGAAGAAATCCAAATTAACACCAAAATTATACACTGCTACATAATGTATAGAAAGGCTAAGATTTAAAAGATGGACTCCACCAAGCACTGGAAAAGAAGCAGAGCAATGGAAATTCTCACACACTACTGGTAGGGGGTTGAGTTGGCCCAATGTCTTTGGAAAGCAGTTCAGCATTAACCACTCACATTGAGCAGTTAGTTGCATGTCCTGTGATGCAGTGAACCCACTCCTAGGTTGTGGTAGATTGAATTATGTACCCCGATTTACACATGTTCTTAATCTCAGTCCACATTCCTGTGGTTGTGAACCCATCGTAAATAGGATTGCACAAAGATGCTTTATTTAAGTTCTGACCCAACTGAAGGAGGTTGTGTCTTAATTTGGATTTCTAGAGGCCTTATAAAGAAAAAGAAAGACAGAGGGAGGAGTGGAAACTAGAAGTAAATGGATCCCTGAAGAGAAAGGAGAGGACATCACCCGGTGACACGAGGCAAGGAAACATGCCAAAGAACACCAAAATCACTGGCAACCAACAACAGAATGTTATAGACTTTGGGGAAAAAACGTCAACTTGCTGATGCCTCGATTTTGGCTTTCTAGCCCAAACTTGTGAGTCAATAAATTGCCATTGTTTAAGTCAACCCATTTTGTGGTATTTGTGATAGGAGCTTAGGCAAACTAATACACAGGTGTACAACAAATATGAATGTTTGCACCTGTTCAATCAAAGACATGCACAAAATTGTTTGTAGAAGCCTGATTTGGGATAGTCTGAAAAGTTGGAAAAAACTCAGATAGCATCGACAGTAAGATGACTAAGAACATTTCATATACTTATACAATATATCAGTATTTAGCAATAAAAATGAACTTCAGCTACATGCAACACAGTGGATGAATCTCATGTCTAATTATAAGCAAAAGAACTGAGACACAGAAGAATATATACTGCATGTTTCCATTTAACTAAAATTTCAACATTTACAAAGTAAAGTTTAATACTAGAAGTCAGAATCATGGTGACTCTGCAGAAGGAGGGAGGGAGTGGTGATTAGGAGGACGCTGGGTGACATTCCGGATCAATATCAATGATCTAAAAAACTTTGCCCTGGGCTGTAAAATAAAACCTGTCTGTACCTCTTATACCTACTTCCTTATTCCTGGTTCAATATTTGGGTTAAAGGGAGTGTTGTTCTATTGATCACCCTTCTTGAGAACTCTACATAATCAGACAAGATTTTTTGATCTGTTTGTTTTCTTCAGAAAGTAAATATTCAAGTATTGCACATTAATTGACTTTTTAAATGACCGATCCTGTTCCTGCTTGTAACTTCCTAAGAAATTCAGAACCTAAGAATACAATGAGTGTTATGTTTAATAAAGTTAAATATTAACAACTTTAAATGTTAAAGACATAAATACTCTGGAACAACAAACGGGCAATTTCAATTTCATTTTTTATTTCACCCAATTTATTACTCAGTGTTAATCCAAGATCTGTCTTTAGATAATGAGTGGAATTATTTGTTATTTTTTCTTCTTTCCAATTTTCTATAATTTTTCTAGTTAGCTATAATGAACAAGTATTACTTTAGACTGAAGCAAATACAAAAATAAACTAAAATTCAGCTTAACCCTTGAACACCTTGATGTGGAAGTTTGAAAACACCATGTATCATCTCTTTCCTATCATGCTGTGTCTGCAAAGGCTTCCTTCTCCCATGATGCTTTCAGTAGATTCAGTAGGAAAAAAAGGCCATATCTCCCATTTTTGCCATTTGAAACTCCTCTTTAAAACAAAGCCAATCCTTCACAGATAGCTGCCCAGATCCATCCCTTTGTGAAGCCTTCCCTTCCCTGACCAGCCAGCTGGAAGTCGAAATCCCCTTAACCCTCGTTTTAAAATAATCGTATTTTTCTAACTATCCTAAACATTTTGAGGGTTGCTACAGATGCCTAGAATGCTGTGTTCACATCTGTTGGCTGACTGAATGATTTGCTAATTGATAAGTACCTGCCTCAATTTTTGATTCCGTGTTTTTTACTCTTTCTTTTTCCTATAATACATAACGTCAAAGGTAATGTAAAATTTACACAATAAAATTATGCCACGAAATGTGACTTCACAGTGCTATTTCAAAGATTTTGAAAAATAACATATTGTATTTAATTAAGCTTAAGACACTTTTAAAAAACATTTTAACATTTAGGAAGTTAGGATTATCTCACAATTGATGGTACCTTATAATTGTTGGCCAAATAGTCATCATGATGTAAATACCATTGTTTGCTCATTTATGAACTTACTTTTTGGGGTGAGCAGTCTCAAAAATGACTCCTGCAAGCTCCATCATCTGGTATTCATATTCTTGTAAAATTCCCTCTCCTTCAGTGTAGGTCAGACCTAGTGATTTGCTAGTGTCATATAAAGTATGGCAACATGATGGGATGGGACTTCCAAGATTAGGTTACAAAA
>JAQZBX010016697.1:0-27276 GCA_029593785.1 Cabassous unicinctus | reverse complement strand
TTTCTCTCACTTGGTACTTCTGCTCCTCATTCTCTCAAATTCCCCGTTTCAAGACAGGAGAGGCCTTTATCTCTGAGTAAACAAAAGGCCTACTGGACAGTCTTCTCTAACCAAAAAGCAATCCAGCACTATGAAGGGGGTAGGCTGCCTCTGGCTAAAGGGCAAATTGCTAAAGCTTTAGAACTATGCAGTCCCCGGCTTCTGGTTTTCTTTATATTTATAGGTCTTATATTTATATGTTGTATTTATTCTTAGGTAATTTATATCTTTTGTTGATATGGTGAATCCAATTTTCTCATTCTTTTAATTTGTTATTGTTGAAAATAAGAAAGTCATTGATCTTTGTATAGTAATCTTCTGTGTGGCTCACTATGCTATTTTAAATTTATGAAAAATGCTAACAGAGGAGAAATTCTAAGAATATTAAAAGCTAATGTCTCTCTGTGGAGGGAAAAGCTATTTTCCTTAGCAATTACAAATTATCTGGCTGATACATTCAATCCAGTAAGAAATATAATTAAGCTAGTTGTTTGACATCATATAGAAAAAGAGTTGAATTATGAATTTAACTTTTTTTACCGATTACAAAAGTAATAATTATTAATTTAGATTGTTTTGAAAATGTAGAAAGGCACAAATAAACAAAAAAAATCCATAACTCTCCACCACCACCTATTCAGTCAACATTTTTGTTATATTTTTATTCAGCTGTATCTATCATCTATCGTTGTATGTATCATTTTTACATAGTTGGAATTATTATGTATATTCTGTTTTGTGGACTACTTAAGAATGTGTTGTGAATGTCTCTCTATATTCCTAAATATGATTAACTGTACTTTTAGAGGAATTGACTGCATATGTTCTGCTACCATTTAGACACAGCTTAAGATACTCTGAAATTAAGTGGCTTTTCCATGATGGATAAATCTTGTTTTCTTAACATTAGTGGCTTAAAAAAAAACTAATATTGACTTCTGCTTCCAGGAGGATAGAGTAGATATAATTTTCTCTATTATTTCAGCTAAGTAAAATAAAAAACTC
This sequence comes from Cabassous unicinctus, assembly GCA_029593785.1. NCBI lineage: Eukaryota > Metazoa > Chordata > Mammalia > Cingulata > Chlamyphoridae > Cabassous > Cabassous unicinctus. The sequence continues at coordinate 26,232 of JAQZBX010016697.1, read as the reverse complement.
TGGCTATTATATGTTAAAACAAATATAAGAAGACTCTGAAATGTAGAGAGAAGGCAGAATGGCTAGGGACCTTGGGACCCAAGGAATGACATGGTGGTGAGTTCCCTGAGATTCTTTTTGCCTTATATAGCCCAGATGTGGAACTAATAAAATCTAATGGAAATGAGGAAATGACAATAGGTGCATACAAAAATGTCCCAAATAAATCCTGCACTCTCTAGCTAAAGGACCAGGAAAGGGGCAACCTAGAAAGACAAAACTTTTATACAGTAACCACTCTAATGCAGTTGTTAACAAACACCATACACACAAAATACACTAGTGGCCCCAACCCCACCCATGCAAGCAAAAGCTGAATGGGAGCCTAGGTTCCTACCATCAAGAGGCTCTAACAATGTGCTACAACATCTCTACTGGGGTGGTCTCAGAGATAGGCAAGTAGGGTGCTAAGATTTACATTCCCACTGGGTAGTAATAAACCCCCTTCACCATGATGTCAGTGGAAATCATGTGGGAAGTCTGGACTTCCAGCCTCACCAGGTAGTAATAGGTACATCTTCCCCTCATTGCTGAGGTGGTGTCAGAGGAAGCTTGGTGAGGAGTCAGAGTTTTCACCAATACTCAGAAGTAATGAGATGACATCACTCCCACCTGTCATTAGATATCAGTGGAAGTCATGTAGGGAAAAGTAATGAGGCACTCCTAACCTTCCAAGTCAGGGAGATGTAAGAGGCCCACTGGGGAATTGGAACTCCTATCCCTGCCTAGCAGTAATGAGCAGTTCCACCTTCCCCCTGTGTGTCAACTGTAGCAGAGTGGGGAACGTGGACTTCTGCCTCTACCTGGAAATAATGAGGTAGCACCTTTCCTTTTTTGATAGAGCAGTGATGGAAGAAACCAGTTAAAATAGAAGGCTTAAATATGATCCAGTGTCATAACATAGTGCCCCAAATGTCTAAGTTTCAAATGAAAATCACTCACATATCAAAACCCAAAAAGATATCAAACTGAATGAAAAAAGAAAATAAATATAAGCCAATACAAAGATGGCAAAGATGTTGAATTATCTGGTAAATTTTAAAGCAGCCATGATAAATGCTTCAATGAAAAATTACAAACGTGTTTGAAACAAATGAAAAAAAAAAAAAAAGAAGCATTAACAAAGAAATAGAAAATCTAATGAAGAAATAGAAAATATAGGAATAGAGGAACAAAGACAAATTTTAGAACTGCAAAATACAATAACCAAAATTTTATAAAAGCAGAGCTGATGAACACAATAGCAGAATAGAGGGACCAGAGGAAAGAATCAGTTAACTGACCAATTAAAAGAGAGATTGGCAGAGTTGATTGAAACCCATCACCCAACTATATGCTGTCTACAAGAAACTCACTTCAAATATAATGCTATAGTCAGGTTGAGTGTAAAAAGATGAAAAAAAGATATAACATTAATCAAAAGAAATCAGGAGTGATGATATTAATGTCAGACAAAGTAGGCTTCAGAGCAAAGAAAATTATCAGGAATAGAAAGGGTTTTACATAATGATGAAAGTGTCACTCTACCAACAAGACAGCAGTATTATGCACCAAACAGAAGCACTGCAAATTATGTGAAACAAAAATGGATAGATCTTAAAGGAAAAACAAACAAATCCACAATTTATAGATCAATAAGAAGATCAGCAAGGATGTATAGAAGTACTCAACAACATCACCCACCAACAGGATCTATTTGACATTTATAGAACTCTCCATCAAATAACAGCAGAATATATATTCTTTTCAGGTGCTTGTTGACCATATACCAAGTGTACTAGTCAGCAAAAGGGGTGTTGATGCAAAGTACCAAAAATCTGTTGGGTTTTATAAAGGGCATTTATTTGGGGTAGAAGCTTACAGCTACCAGTCCCTAAAGAGTCCAACTCAAGGTTTCATAAGAGGTACTTTCTCACCCAAAGTCATTTGCCATGTGTTGAGCAAGATGGCAGCTGATGTCTGCAAGGGCTCAGCCTTCCTCTTCCACTTAAGGCTCCATGGTCTCAGCTTCTTCCAATATTAGCTGTAGGCTGGGGTAAGTCTAATCTCTCTCCTGGGGCTTGTTTCTCTCCAGGTTCAGCTGCTCTGTTCTCTCCACACACAAGGTCAGCTGTAGACTATCAGGCTCTCTCTCTGCCAGGGCCTCTGCCATGTGTATGGAGCCACCTCTCTTTCTCTGTGTTCTTCTCTTGCGTATTCATTTCCTGGGCCTCCAACATGAAAACTCCCACTCTCTCCTCTGCTGCATGGTTTTCTCTGTGAGTCCCTGCTCACCAAGGGGGCAGGGACTCAATGGCCTACTGATGTGGTCCAATCAAACCTTAATCATAATTTAATCAAGTGAAACCTCTGAATCCAATACAATCTAATATGTCCAGAGGAACAGACCAGTTCACAAACATAATCCAATATCTATATTTGGAATTCATAAACAATATCAAACTGCCATACCAAGACAGACCATATCCTGAGCTATAAAACAGACCTCAGCAAATCTTAAAAGAATTGAAATCATGCAGAATGTGTTCTCCAATCACAATGAAATCAGACTAGAAATGGATAACAGAAAAAACTCCAAATTCAGAAACTGAATAACACACTTCTAAATAATCCATGGGTCAGAGAGGAAGTCTCAAGGGAAATTAAAAATACTTGGAATTGAATAAAATTAAAATAAAACATATCAAAATTTGAGGGACACAGTTGAAGCAGTGCTGAGAGGGAAATTTATAGCATCAACTGCACACGTTAGAAAAGGGGAAAATCTTAAATCAATAATCCAAGCTTCCACCTCAAGAACCTAGCGAAAGAAGAGCAAAATAACCCAAAGCAAGTAGAAGGAAAGAAATAATAAAGATAACCCCAGAAATCAATGAAATTGGAATCAGATAAAAAACAGAGAAAGTCAATGAAGCAAAGAACTTATTCTTAGAAAAGAATTAATAATTTTGAGAAACCTCTAGCAAGACTGACAAAAAGAGAGAAGACATAAATTACCAATATCAGGAATGAAACAGGGGATATCACTTGCAGACTTTGAAAGTATAATATGGGATTACTATTAATAGCTCTAGATAACATTAAGTTAACAACTTAGGTGAAACAGACCAATTCCTTAATAAACACAAACTACCACAGTGACTCAGTATGAAAGAGATACTTTGAATAGTGCTATAAATGTTAAGGAACTTGAATTAGTAATTAAAACACTCCCCAAAAGGAAACAGGATCACTCATACATTGCTGCTGGGAATGGTGCAGCCACTCTGGAAAACATTTTGGCCCAACAGAATACTACTCAGGAAGGAAAAAACTACAGCTATACCAGACTGCCTGGATGAATCTCCAGAGGCTTATGCTGAGTAAAAAAAGGCAAACCCCCAAAATTACATGCCATATGATCCCCTTTATATAACATCATGGAATGACAAAATTATAGAAATGGAGAACAACAACAAAAAAATGGTTGTCAAGGGTTAAGGAAGGTGCAGGCGTGGGAGGGAAGTGGGTGTGGCTGTAAAAGGGCAGCATGACAGATCTTTTTGGTGATGGGAATATTCTGTATCTTGATTGTATCAATGCCAATGTCCTGGTTGTGATGTACTGTAGCCTGGAGGTGTTATCATTGGGGGAAACTGGGCAAATTGTACAGGGGTCACTCTGTATTATATCTTACAACTGCATATGAATCTACAATTATCTCAAAATATAAAGTTTAATAAAAAAATATACCTGAAGCAAACAATTTAAAAACCCACCTAATACAAAACAATGTCTATTTTGAAGTAAGTGTGTACCATATATAGACAAATAAAGAGTTTTTTTTTCTTTTACATTAAAAATGCAGTTAATACAGAGTGTGCTAACTATGTTACAGAAAATGAGAATTTGGCCCTCAGAATAACCATTCAAAAGGAAGTCAAACCTAAAAGGAAATGGCCAGAAAAACCATTCTGAAATGTTGTAAGAAGTTTCTTCCTTCTCTGTCTCTTTATTTGTATAATGGATGATGAGGAGGTTGGATTAGATTGTCTCAAAGTTTCCTTCAGTTGAACTCATGGCATTCTAGAATTCTGCTAGCCAAATTTCTGGGAGAGTCCAAGGTATGTACAGAGTGGCACTTGTTAAAAACAATCCACAAAAATCCTAAAACTTTGCTGAACATTTTACCATACATAAAATAACATCCTGGATGGTGGAAGTGGTTTTATTTTATTCAAGAATTTTAAAGATTTTAAAGAATAATGTTTATGGTATTTCCTGTGCTGGATCATCTTCTTTTCTAGAGCTGGTGATAATGAAGAAATTTAATTTAGATCCAAGTTTTAAAGCAAATAAAAATAAGTCAACCTTATAGGATCACTTTTTCTTTCCTTTTTCTTGCTTTTTTCCTTCCTTCCTTTCTGCCTTCCTCCCTCTCCCCCTTTCTCCTTCCCTCCCTTCCTTTCTTCCTGAACCATTCGAGAATATGTTGCAATTGTTACCCTTTCTCCCTAAATATTTCAGTATATATCTCCTAAATGTGAGGAAATTCTCTTAAGTATCCACAATATAATAATCAAATTGAAGAAAATTAACATTGATACATTATCTAAAATACAGTCCGGATTCAAAGCTATTTTCTTTTAAAAGATAAGACAGTCTACCACATGGGAGGTCTCAGGTTTGGCCTCCTGGAGAAGACGAGCAAGACAGTGAGCTGGTGCGATGAGCTGGCATGATGAGCTGACGCAACAAGAGACACAATAAGAGACACAAAGAGGAAAGACAATGAAAGACAACAAAGCAGGGAGCTGAGGTGGCTCAGGCAATTGAGTGCCTCTCTCCCACATGAGAAGTCCCAGGTTCGGTTCCTGGTACCTCCTAAAGAGAAAACGAGCAGACACAGAGATCACACAGCGAATGGACACAAAGAGCAGACAGCAAGCGCAAACAATGGGGGGTGGGGGGAGGCTAAATAAATAAAATAAATCTTTACAAAAAAAAAATGACAGCCATCTTTTATAGAATCAGCTAATGGGAAGGGAGGGCCTCTAGAACCTGTACCACCCCCCTCTCTCTACCTCTTTCCTTTAGATATCCTATTTCTTCTCATGTTGTCTCCTACCCTCATGGCCAGTGCTCTTCCCCAGCCACACACAGGGTCTTGCCCATGTTCCTTCAGGCCCAGCTAAGGACTGACAGCCAGTTTGTCTAGCTTGATCCTCAGGGGCTGATGATGATGATGGGTTACTATGATCCCATTTTCCTATGGCCATTAGCATTTTTTCCCAACAATCCTCGGAAATGCTAGCAGTTTATATGAGCTCCAGGAGCTCCAAAAGATGTATTTTGAGGACAGGGGACAGTTGGTATCTCCTTACCTTATGCAGCAGGTTTCTACATATCCATAAGCAAATATGAACAATTTAGAGCTGTCTGGAATTCATTTGGCTTTTACCTGATTTGGGAAGCTAGTATTTTCAATGCACTCATATTATATGGTTATGAAAAAAAAAAAAAATGAAACCAAAGAGTGATGTTTATAGAATGGGTTCATTAGCATAAATAAAGACAATTTCCCTCTATATGAACATATGTTCATATGAGTTGAGAGAAAAGAACATGAATTATCTTAGAGGAGTGGGACTGGCTTTTGTATAAAGAATACGCATCTTTATGCCTTTATGTAAAGATATACCTCCGAATTTTTTACTTCTTACACAGAACATGAGAACTTCTGATTTAATCTAAAGCAATCAAATAGCAGAAGAGGAGGATGTTGCTAGTGCCTCATTCCTACACCAAACACATTGCTTGGCACATAGGAAGTGCTTAATTGCTGAATGAATGAATGAATGATATGGGATTATCCATGCTGATATTGAAGGAAGTGTCTTTTTATACGAATCCATTTCTCCTGGAGAAATCATTTTGGTACTTTTCAATGCTAAGGCAAGTTCTGCTGAATTGAGAAGGGAAGCAGATTTGGAAGGGAGCAAAATTTCGTTTTGGGGAAATAAAACCAGAAAAGGCTATTTATCAAAAAGGGCAATGAGGATTTCTAGTTGAATCCTAAGAAATGCATCAGCACATGACCTTTGGGTTTGATATGTCCTTGCCCCTAAATGTCTTCCAGGCCTGTGTTTTCTGGCCTTAGTACACTTGATTTTTTGGCATCAACCCCTTTTCTCTTTTTTAAAAAATTTTATTAAAGTATATCATTCATACATGAACATACATAAACAATAAGTGTATAGTGAAAGTTGTGAACTTACAAAACAAACATGCATAACATCATGCAGGGCTCCCATATATCACCCCACCACCACTACCTTGCATTGTTGTGAAACATTTGTTAGAAATTATGAAAGAATATCATCAAAATATTACTACAGTACTAATTATAGTCCATACCTTACATTTGCTGTAGTTTCCCCCCAACCCACCCTATTATTATTTTCATTTATTTATTTATTTATTTACTTTTATCCATTTTTGCCTCCCCCTCCCAGTTTTTGCTGTTTTTGTGTCCATTCGCTGGGCAATTCTCTGTGTCTGTTTCCTGCCCTGTCTTCTCATCCTTCTCCTCCTGTCTTCACTGGTATTCGATCCTCGGAAACTCCGATGTGGAAGAGAGGCGTCCTACCGCCTGTACCACTCTAGTTCCTGGTTTTTCGGTGCGTCTCATCTTGGTTCTCCCTTGTGTCACTCTCCTGTTACGTCATCATCTTGCTGCATGGCTCAGTGGGGCCTGACGGTGCACCTGCGTGCCTTCTATATTTTTCTTTTTTTAAATTTTTGCCAGGAGGTCCCAGGGATCGAACCCAGTTCCCTCCATATGGGAGATGGATGCCCAACCATTTGAGCCACATCCACCCCCCTGCTATGTCTTTTAAGGTTGACCAAAGATACCTAGAATTACAGTCATTTCCCATACAGGATGGTCATATAATAAATCAGGCTTGGTTTATCATCAGCATTCTAAAAACCAGACCTAGGGAGAAAAACTAGGTCTGGGGACACATGCATGGTTTCTGATATAGCCAATGTTTAGCCTACCCTAATTATCACAAAATCAGGACAGTGAGACTATTCACATCCTTTTTCTCTTAAGATACTCTGGAAGAACGGATGTAATTCAAGTAGTTGAGCACCTGTTTCCCATGTACGAGGTCTCAGGTTTGATCCCCGGTATCCCCTAAAACAAAAAAACAAAACAAATAAAAAACCACCTATCATTGGGGAGTGGATGTAGCTCAGTGACTGAACACCTGCTTCCCATGTATGAGGTCCTGGGTTCAATCCCCAGTACCTCCTAAAAATAAAATGCTCTCAATGCCAGAATGCACCCAGTGGCATAATCCTAAAAAATTAAAATGCAAATTATTAAAAAAGCTATATGCTTTATTTGTCTCTTCATAGCATTGATACCAGCAAATCAGTTTCATTTTTCCACTGAATTGTTTGACTCTTGTGGACTCATATCAAGCCTATGAAAGACACAGCTTTCTCCCCAAAGAAACTCCTTTATCACTTGGATTCCATCAGCCTCCAAAAGGGCCTTGTTTTTGTCCAGTGTCCAACCTGTGAAGCAACTGACTTCAATTTTCTTTAAATCACAGTTTTGTTTTGTTTTTAAGTGGTAAGGACTTCTCCCTTCTCCATTCCTCATCCTAAATGGTGTTACCCTTTCACTTCTAATTGTCACAGTTCTTTGATGTTAGCTCATCCGGGGACCTCACACAGAGGAATGGGACATGTCACTATTTCAGAAGTCTTAGGACAGGGAAGACATCAAGAGCGAGCAGCCATCAGTGCCTGACCCCCTACACCCCTCTCCCTGCTGGAGTAGCCACAACATCACCTTAAGGCAACGCACATCAAAATGTAAGCCGTTCCCACTTCATTCACCTTCATGAACATTTTAAACACTGGCTTGGAAAATCTGCTTGCTCCTCACACGTTCTCAGATATTCCTTTGTGCCTGACTGAGGTGAAATAATATGGTGCTCAGTGGAAGAGACTGGGCTGTGCCAGCAGACAGTTTGGCTTATGGAACCCATTTAACTGGAGGGAAGCAGTGAACGCAGCTTGTACTTGAAAACCCCATGCACCCTGAGCCTCCGTGAAGGCGGGCTCAGCAGCAGCACCTATTAACCCAATATTCCACGTGGGACTTTAGTACGCTGCTACGTGTAATTAGACTGTGGACATTGCTGCCCATGAGGCACAATGCCAGCAGCCGGGTGGCATTGACAAGGCTTGGCTACAATAGTTAGAGTGTGTGGGTTTTCTTTTTTCATCTCAACTTTATTTTTGATCCCCCCTCCCCATAGATCTCAAAATATTCCACCCCCAACTCAAAGGTAAACACCCTGGAAGAGTTTAATAGTAACAAAAACAAGAATGGGAAAAATGATACTGTAACGATCAGACTTCAAAGTGAAACACAGGCACTTAGACGATGTTGCCTCAAGTACTTTTAATACATGTTATGTACTACACAGCAGTTTACTGGGACATGGATTTTGCCACAAGATAAGAATTACAGAGCTGGCGGTTGGTTTGCTGAATTGCTGGAATCCTTTTATAATGTTAAACTCTGAGAAACATGGCTAACACTCGCTTTATGGGCACACTGAGCAATATTGTGCTTTTACTGTATGTCGTTATTATGTTACAGGGGACGTGATTTCACTAGTGGCTTTGCCAAAGTTTTGTAATAACTGGATTCTACTGTATTTTTATTTTAGCACCACAATCTCATGCACTGGTTTATTTGAGAAAAAAATAAAAAAATTAAAAAAAGGATAAACATAAAATAAGGAAGAATTTCAGATAAACCCAGGTTACTCAGGGTTTAAGTTTTAATCCAGCATGAAGATTGTTCCAGCCTTTTTTTTCTCCTCCTCATCTTCAGTGTTTCTTTTCTTGGGTAGATATTTTTCATTAGTAGCACATCTCCAAAGAGGAGACAATAGGAACGAATTAATTTCTTGTGAAAAACACTGCATAGAGGCTTTTCTGCTGTTTGTGTGTGTGTGTGTGTGTGTGTGTGTGTGTGTGTGTCGAGGGGGGTGTATATGATGATTGGGAGGTTTTTGTAGTTATTTTTGGGTACCTATAAATTTAAATTACCTGCCCTCATGAGAAGCTCTCTTTCTTACCCATTTAGAACAGAACACTAAGACATTGCTGTGTTTTATCCATAACGTACTTTTCAAAGAAAAACTATTAAGGACAGAAATAATCCATTTGTATGATGTGAATAACATACACTGAGATAATTGTCAGGGTGAGGTTGTCTGCAGAGATATCCCATTCCTTAGGAAGACATCTAAACCTTCTGGAAAGACAGATAAAAGGAGAGGAATCCTATTTTCAACAAGGAAATCTTAACTTGTGAGAGTAAAATTAATATGGGGAGTTAATTCCTGAACAATCCATAGCATTTTCATTTTTTCTTTGGTACCATTGTGACTTTTTAATCACCCTAACCTCTGCCTGCCTCCCCTGCCTCCCACCCCCCAATCAAGTTGAAGAGCAAAATACAGTATTTGGTAATCCTTCAAATTGTTTGTCTGCATTATGTTAAACATCAGTATTTTTTAAATTGAATTCATCTTTTGCCTTTGGAATACCTACCTGGGGAGAAGTCTATATTCAACCAATTTAACTAGAAAAGATAGAAGCTACTAGGCTTATCCAAAGAGTTTAAATCCAACCAAGTAAACATTGATCTTCACCATCTCCAGTAATCCTAGTTTCATTTTTTTCAGCCAGATTTCAACTGGGTGCTCAGGCCATGTGGATTCTTTTATTTGATGACACAAAGTGACATATGCACCCAAAACACTCCAAGTCTGGGCCCACTGTCTATAAAAAGGGCTGATGGAGCTGGTACCTCCAGTTGTGGGGAAAATCAGCCTGGGCTCTTTTTTGGCACAGAATAGACCAAACTGTTAGTTAATCACACGATTGTTCTCACTTTCCAACTGGCTGCTCTGGTGTTGGTGACATTGCCACAGGCATGTACGTGTTGGATGGTTCACAGACATGCCTGCCAAGCACCTCACTTTCTATCTCCTTGCTGAGAACTTAGCTTGGTCTCCTAGAAAGGGCTCCTTTTAACCTAATGGACAGGGAAGTAGATTTGATAGCTGTTAAAAAAGAATACATTTTAATGGAAAAATGAGGTATTTTCCATTGTGGTAAAGTGCCTTTTTTTCAATCATAAAATTGCTCAAAAGAGGAAGCAAAAAGAGGAACATGTTTCATTTGTTTTAACTGGAGTTCGTAAAATGAGTTCTTGAGAAAGCCAGCAAGCGTCTATTTCAAAGAATAACGACTTCTTCTTTGACATCCAAATATTATATCATTTACAGAGTATGATCATCTCCCTCAATGGTACGAATTTGTAAAGATGATTATAGATCAAAAGTTAACAGCCATGTGTAGAGTTTCAACATTACAACATAAAAGAGAGGGGGAAGAGAGAATATCTGCATATTTGACTATTCAAAAGACAAGATCAGAGACTCTTTAAGAGCAAGACAATACCTCTCCTTTTGCAGCCAGGTAACTGATACCAGAAAGGTTTTGTTCCAGCACGTAGGCAACCCAGAGAATTTTCAAACATGTGCTACTTAATAGTCTCCATAGTTCTGAAATGTGCATGGATTTTCACATTGGAGTAATCCATACAAGAGCACAGAATCAGACATGCTATTGAGAAAAACCCTTTGTGTTCTCAATACCCCCTAATTGGGAAACTACTTTGACTACAACAGATTATAAATCACGACTGTTCCATGCAGAGGGGGTTGCTAAACTTTGAGCTACAAAATGTTGAAAACCACTGTATAGAATTCACCTACAATGTCCAAGCACCAGCTGGCCACTAGTAATGGCCAAGAAAGAGGAAGGCAGGCAGACATGGTTGCTGCCCAGTTGGAAATTATGGTGGTAACAAGGCTTCAAGTGAAGTAAGTGGTAGGGGTATGGGGTGCTTGCTGTGCTCTCCTGGAAGTGGCTAGAGATGCTTTGTCTTTCTGCATTAACTATCCAACATTACGATGACCATGGCACCAAAGAAGCCAGTTGGAAAGTGCAAACATTTCCCATCTGAACATTTCTGTCTGGCAGATCTCAGCCTCTTTTGTTTTCACCAGCAGATTATTCTATGAGTATGAATCTAAGGAGAGGCAAGCTAAGGATTTCTAGGCTGCCAGTAGTAAGGAAACATAGCAGGGCACTACTTTAAAAAGTTACTAAATACTAAAGTGGCATTTGGAACCCATGTATGAGTTTGTGGTCCCTGACAGTAATTTCTGTCTAGGGAACTCCGTAGGAAGGTCAACTTGCTAGAAGCACTGAAGGTCAGCTTACTTGGAAAATGAACTTGTCATGAGCATGCACGCAGGGTAGGCTAAAGTATTCTGGGCCCTTTCTATGTGCTAGATTCTTTTTCACTCTCTTATTAAATCTAAACAACAACATTTCAAGGAAGGTATTGTTATCGACAAGAATGTAAGCTCTGTGAGAACAGGAACTTTGACCATTGGGTTCACTTGTATATGCTGACCATGTGGCATACTTGTTCTTTTGAGTGATTTCATAAATCTTATCTAATGGATGAAGAAATTCTGCCAACTTCACCCAGCTAGATAATGGCAGAAGAGGGAATCATGCCTTGTGTTGTGTGGAGATTTTGTGCTGTGCCAGGATAGCTTGGCAGGATTTATGTGCCCTAGAATCTCCTTCTCTGTGTGCCCTCAGGTTAGGACTGGGCACAGGAGAAATTTGTGTGAGATTCAGAAAATGGTAGTGAGTGCAGGAGCCATTATGCTCAGAGTGTCGATGCCAGGGCACCAGGCACTGCTGAGGCTCACACATGCTGTCACTGGTCTGCTGGCTCCCCTTGTCGATGTGGGGCAGTAGCTTCTCTAGTTCCTGCAGATCTCCTTCTTTAGGTTCTTTGAGTCCTGGGCCAGGAGCCTTGTGCAGCTTCATGGCAAAGGGCTCCAACTTCTTCTAAAGGTCCCCTGCATTTTGAGGCTGATGCTGTGACAGCCCAAGGTGGATTTTAGTTTGTCCTTGATCTCCCCACTTCATGTCCAGCTAGTCTTCCCAATTGCTGGCCCTGCTGACCCATAGAGACTTCAGGGCCACTACTAGATGCAGGGACAACAGCTGCCCATAGACTTCTTCACTACCTCCAACAGTTGTGCATTGTCTAATCCTTATAATAAACCCTTTGTTTCACACCACTCGTAATGGTTCTGCTTCCCTCCTCCAACCTTGGCTGTAACAGTCTGTTGGACTCTAACTTTCTCCTCTACAACACTCATTGGAAGAGCATGGGGTTGAACGGTCAAGCTGGTTTCAGTGGGATTCGAATCCTCTGGCTCAGGAAACCGTGACCTTCCACAGTCAGATGCTCAGAGAACAAAGGTGGGGGAAATACTTGCTACAAAATCTAAAAGAGGCCTTTTGGGGGTTTTCATTTGGCTTAACAGATTGCAGAGCGAGGTAATTCCATGGCTAATCAAGTATTGACAATGGGCTAAAAGTAAGTTGATGAAAAAACATTTCAGTGGATATTTGTGGACCATATAAACTGATATTTTTCTGATTCTCATATCCATACTTTTCGATATCTTAGTCATAGGCTACATTTACATGTTGTCAAGCAAACAGTGGTATAGAAAGCAAAAAGCATTTTGCTGCTATTATCTGGATAAAACATCTGGATGGTGGTGTTTTTCCACTTTTCATTCATTTGGTGTCTCATAGATCCAGACATCAACACATGTCCATTTTCCTTTCCATTAAAAAAAATATATTATTTTGTTTTTCAGTGCACTTTTCTGGACCCCAATTTTACAAGGTGCAAGCCATTCTTATGAAGTGTTGAAATCTTGGCTGTAGGGAAAGCTAAGCATAACCAACCAGCATAATTTAAACCCCAACTGCAATACTTCTGAGGCTCACCCTTTGCCATTTAGTACGTTCCTTTTGCTCTCTGCTTGCACACTACCTGCCATGGGACTTTCCTGGGTTTCTCTATCTTCTGCTTTTGAGGTAATACTGGTTTAGCCACCAGAAAAGCAACATTAGAAAGATCCAATTTTCTTACATGGGGCAAGAGAGGCTTTTTCTGATCCATTGGTTTGCTTTATTTCTAGAGACCTTCTCTAGCTCCTTAAAGAATCCTTCCCAGCCCCTGAGGCCCTGTGATTCTCGCTGCCCACTCCACTGCAATACATACATTCTCTATTTTGGGTGAGAAAATATGCCTATGTACATTGGCTCTCCCTTGTTCTCTGTGGACTAGGGTTGCCAGATAAAATACAGGAAACTCAGTTAAATTTGAATTTCAGATGAACAGCACATAAATTTTTACTTTAAATGTGCCCCCAATATTGCCTGGGGGACATTTTTACTAGGAAAATATTTTTTTGTTTATCTGAAATTTAAATTTAAGTATTTTAATTTGCTAAGTCTGGCAACCTCACTGTGGATGTTTCCTGCATCCCAAACCCCTAAAGCGTCCTGCAATCCAAATCCTGCACATTGGCGGGACTGCCAGCAGGGTGCCAAGCTCTGGACAGCATACCATGTTCTCCTTGACTAATGTGTTTGCCTTCTAGCATCTGGATGGTTTCCTTAGTTCTGCCACCAAAACAAAACGTTAATGGGGCATTTGATATAAACCTTATTTCCCCAACTGCTTTGGTTGTAGAGCCAAAGAGTTGAGACATCACCTAAGCAGTAACCACTTTTGTGAAATCTAATGCTTGCCCACAGGCTTAACAAGTAGCTTGAGCTCGTAGTTACACAGATTTTCTTCTATTTTTTTCCTCTTCTTTTCAAAGTTGCTAGTCCTCTTTTCTTAACGTAAGTGAGAAATAGATTTTCTATTCAAATCTGAATTAAGCCTAACATTTATGCACCCAAATTTTGCCAGTCTGGTTTGGAAGTCATTCCTAGACTGGAAGGTAGATTTTTTTTTTTTTTGGCTCGGTTCACACAATCCTGATGGAGAGATATTCGTGTGTAATTTTGGAAATAATGGTACAGAGGAGAATAGGGACTAGTTTTATGAGTCATTTTTTTTTTTTATCTTCCCAAAACATTATTTTATTTAACTGAAAAAAAATCAGTGCAGCAATCAGACATTTCTGGTACATAAAGTCAAGTGTTACTAATTAAATAAATGAATGATGAATCATAATATCAATATTAGACATTAAACAATATTGTATTTAAATTTGATTTACCAGATAGTTTACAATACAGAAAATATAATGAGCCAACTTAAAAGAAGCTTCCAATAATTTTATTCTTAAAACTTATGTGGACAAGGATTCTCTTGGATTATTTTAAAAGTTGAGAAAAAGTAGGAAATGGGAGAGTAAACTCCATGATGCTTTTCTGTGCCTCTCAACATTTTTCTGGAGTCAGAAAGTCTTTTAAGCAATGAGACATGATTCAATTTGCTTGAGGGGCAGGTGCCTTCTATTTAAATTTGGTTTACTCAATCAAATGTACCATGGAATGGAAAATGGGACATGTTCCTGTCCTGAAATTCTTCCTTTGTTAACTGAAATCACCTTATTTTTATAACAAATGAGCCATGAGATACAATGCCAGTAATTGATTTGGAAGTACATGGTTTGGAAAAAGTGTCTGTCTGTTTTACAATAAAAAGTCCCTGGATGGCTCTAGATACCACAGAGAGGATTCAAGTGGACATAACAATGCAAATAGAGAAAGACCTATACAGAGAAACTGAATGCACACTAGAGGAGATAATTTATTCTTCTACAAACCTATGCTCCTTAGTATGGCTTCCAGTTATTCCCTTCCTAACACTTTTCCATAGGTCTAATTATTTTCTCTTTGTCCATGTGTTAATTGTCTAGCATCCCTTTGTCACATTCTTTGCAGTATCACTGGTGCCTAGCTCAGTGCCTGTCAAAAGATGCTAAAAAATATTTATTGAATGAATGAACAAAGCTATGAATGGCAAATGGGAAGCAACACTATGCTGAGTTCATTTTTACAAATCAGATTCTATTTCACTTCATTAAATGCTTTTATTTACTGGTCATCTTCTGAAATTAGCCTGGGTTCTCATTCATAAGGAGAAACTGATTCAATCTTCAGGAGGAGAAAAAAAACGACTTTCAGTCACTTTTTCCAAAGGTCTTTCAAAATAATGTTGTAGTATAATTTGGTTTGAAAGCAAGGTTGAACATTTTATTACCTCCAAATTTATTCAGAAAAGCTGAAAGCTCACGATAAGGCTCAAGTTGCTGAAAGGCCTATCTCCACATGCCTTTCACACAGAAGGTCTCAACTTAATGCAAGGTAATTACTATTCATTTTCCCCTGGTTATTTCTATTTCCTGAAGATTCCCAGGGAAATTGGCCTCAATTGACCCTACCTGCAGTCTGAGATGTGAGCCCAGAATGAAGAGCCTATTTTCACTGAAGTATCTTTTTGAGTTGCAACTAAGGAAAGACAATTTTGACTCTAGAATTTCAGTGTAGACCATCTGCAAAATCAATGTCCGTGATGGTTAGGTTCATGTGTCAACTTCGCCAGGTAATGATATCCAGTTGTTTGGTCAAGCAAGCATTGGCTTGTTACTGTGAGAACATTTTGTGGACTTAAATCATCAGTAAGTTGATTGCATCTGTGGCTGAATACATCTGTACTCAACTGGGAAGATTGCTTTCAGCAATGAGTGAAGTCTCATCCAATCAAGTGGAGGCCTTAAAAGAAGAAGTGATGATTTCAGCAGTCAGAAGAGAGAATTTCCATCTCCACTTCAGCCAGCCAGCTTCTCCTGGGGAATTCAATGAGGATCTTTATCAGAATTCCTGGCTTGCAGCCTGCCCTACAGAACTTGGACTTGTGCTTCCCCACAGTCACGTGAGACAATTTTATAAAATCTCATAGTATTTATATATATATCTCCTGTCAGTTCTGTTTTCCCTAGAGAACTCTAATACACCCTCTGTCCAGAATCAAGGCCAAGAGAAAAAAATTTCTGGCATACAAACTGGTTGCTGCCTACATTTGAAATACATCATTTTTCATGACCCTTGTTACCTATTCTACACCTGTAGGGCTATGGATGTGGGCTCTGACTCCAGATTACCTGGGCTCAACCCTCACCGCCATCATTTTCCAGGTTGCGAATCTGGGCAAGTAACTTAAATTCTCTATATGTCAGCTCCCTCACTCATAAAATAGGGATAATAGTATCTACTCCTCAGGACACATAGGTTGAGAATTAAATGTAAAGTACATACATGGAGCCATATCTTGTACGTAGTAAGTGCTCAATAATGTTATTTATTTATTAATCATCATATCCCATCAAAAGTAGGATTTATTGCTGTTATTTATTATAAATTTGATCCCAGTTGTGGGTGGTTCTATTCAACTCCATCAATGATATTGGAGGTATTCAAATTTCAGTATTTGTGAAACACAGCACCGATATATTTGGTCTTGGACATGAAGGAATGGTGACTGCTGACCAAGTGGTTAGAGTGGTTGGTTTGTCCAGGGAAGACCTTCCATTGGCAACTCTGCTTCAGTTTTCCACTGAAGAATGGTATAACCCCCTTAGAGGTCACTGAAGTCACCAGCTCCAAACCTATACCTGCTGTTATATTTAACTGATGGTTGCAAGTTTCTAGTCTCCACTGCAGTGACCCTACAGCAGTGGCATTTTCTCACAGTGGGCTCTGCTCACTTTGACAGTGTCTGTGGATGACCAGTCAGGTTATCCATGCGAGTGTAGCTCCTTACAGATATCAGATACAGTCCAATTGACTTCCGGATACGGAGTGAGCCCTCAGTAAATGTTGGCCATTGTTTTTGTTGTGGTGGTTGTGGTGTTGGTTGCTCCAAATTTCCAAAAATACTTTTATATTCCTGGATAAATCCCACAAAGGATTTCTTTTTAGGTTTGGTGTTTTGGTCATTTTTTTCACTTGAAGCACAATGGCTACCAATAAAGGCTTGGGGTTGGGAGATCCTCAGACTGGTTATTTTACGTGTGTATCAAGCTGAAGAATGGGTGGGCTCAGTGGGTCTGATAAATAACTCTACAGTGAAAATCCACCGAAACCGTAAGATAATCTCCTACTTAAAGATGGAAACCAGTCACTCACTTGTTTTTCAAAATCTCCAGGCTGTTGAATTCACCCCAGTCTCCACTCTTTCTCTCTGCAAATGTCTTCACCTCCTTCCTCTGCTTCTTGCTGCACTGGGATGTGAGAACACAAGCAGCTTTCTGGCGCAAGCATCCTCAGAGTCCTTCCACAGCACAGATTCCTTTGCAAACTGTTCTCAATGGATTTCCCTTCTTTGCTGAGCTTCAAAGCTCCTGAGATCTTGGCTGCTGCAAAGTGTAAGGCAGAAGGAGGGAGCGCCTTCTGGGCCTGTGCCTGAGGGGGTGGCCGCCTGAAAGCCGGGAGCCAAGAGCCCTACAAGTGCTTTTTGAAGTTAGCTTGAAAATAACATTTATTGGGCTTTTCCAGATTCTAAAACTAACACATGTTCATTGTAGAAACAAATGCAAACATACAAAAGCACAAAGAAGAAAATAATAAAAAAAAATCACCCATAAACCTGACATTCAGGGATAACCACTGTTTATATTTTTGTTGTATACTTCTAACATTTTTCTATAAACACATGCATGTTTTGAACAAAAGTAGTATGCTACACAAAATATTATGTGACCTTTTTAATTTAACAATGGATTATAAACATTTTTCAGTGCCAAATATATTTGTATACCAATAATTCCAATGTTTTTTGGTTCTGAGGTCTCATTTGAGAAAGTAATGAAAGTATGGACTCTTCTAGAAGGAAAACCTGCTTACACAGGAATCCAGAGAATTTTGCATGCAACTTCCAATCCTTAGAGTGCTTCTCTAGACCCTATGGGTAAAGAGACCCTGTTCTAAAACATCACAACTTATTTTAATTAGTACCTGTATATGGGCTATTTTGAGGGTCCCAGTAAGAGTTTATTTCATATCAGCTAATGGAAAAGATAGACATTTATGACTTTTCTTTAGAATCTTGGTTTAAGGTATGGTAGAGAGGACCCACTAGCAAATCCACAGCTTGCCCTCTTGTTTGCATGTCAGTTCTAAGATTGTTGAGCTTATGGGTCTTCCCATGGCTACAAGCCAATAGCAGTCATGGGCAAGAAACCCAGTCTGGATTTCACAAGAACTTTGTCACAAGTCTCGCACTTCCTGTAGGAAAGCTGAATTTGCCTGCACACTCACTTATGTTCAGTAAGACTGAACCTCTGCTTTCCGCAGAAGGCTTTTGTTTATGATAAAAAGTAATTCTTAGTGGAAATACAAGCTTAATTCCTTAGTTGCTGACTGCTAAAGACATTGTGTTCCAAGTTTTGGCTACTTTTTCTTCTGTCTGTAATTTTCACTCTATGTCTATGATTAGGGAAGGGGACGAGGCAACTTGGGAGAGAATAAGATAGTGCAGTCCTCTAAAAGTAGGTCATTTGATCCTGCTGTCTTCTCTACGGGACCAGCGGGGGCAGGATTGTTTGGGCATCTGGAGCCCACAGAATGCAGGAGCAGGGCTGCTAAAATGTTATTAGTATGATTAACTATTAGTAATTATAGGTGTTCTTTATTGAGCATCTATTATAGGCCAGCCATTGGGGCAGGAGCTTTGCCTCAATTATGTTATTTTATTTGTTTTTTGTTCTTTTTAGTAAATATGTTTTTCATTTTTTAAAAAAGATACTTAGATTACATAAATGTCAAATAAAAAATAAAGGGGATTCCCATATGTCTTGCTCCCTACACCTCCACATTTTCCCACATTAACAACATCCTTCATTAGTGTGGTACATTTGTTACAGTTGATGAACATATTTTGGAGCATTGCCACTAAGCATGGATTATAGTTTACATTGTAGTTTACACTCTCTCCCACACAATTTTGTAGGTATGGCCCGTATTTATCATTGCAATGTCATTCAGGACAATTCCAAGCCCTGAAAATGCCCCCATATTACACCTGTTTTTCCCTCTCCCTGCCCTCAGAACCTCCAGTGGCCACTGCCTCCACATCAATGATATAAGTTCATACATTGCTAGAATCACAATAAGTCTATAGTAGAATACCAGTAAGTCCACTCTAGTCCATAATTCTTTCCCCAATCCTGAGGATTCTGGGATGGTGAAGCCCAATCTACCTCTAATTGAGAGGGGGCTTAGGTCCCATGGGGCAGGTGGATGGGACTCTCTTGCTTGCTGTTGTAGACTCTCTCGGTTCCTTGGAATGGTCGTTGTCCATCATTATCTCCTTGTTAGTTGTCCTGGGTGAGTCCAATGAACTGGAGTTCCTCAATTCCTTTAAATTCTCACAATCACTCTGCAAGGTAGAACTTTTTTTCTCTGGCATAGAAGAGTCAGTGCAGCAGAGTGTTCAGTACCTGGAGTCTGGCCTCCCACATTCTGGATTCATACTTGCTGATCTCGCGACTTTGGGAAAATTACTTAACCCTCTTGTCCTTCTTTCTATCATCTGTAAAGTGGGTGCAAACTAAGGCTGTGTAAGTATTAAGGCCTTAGAACATTGTCTGGAATGTAGGAGGCACTATTAAATGTTTTCTGCTGTTATTATTGTTTTTATTAAAGGAAACTGACCTTGTGCTAAATGACTTGCCCAAGGTTGTAGGTTGCAGACATGGAATTTGAATCCAGGTCTCCCAGAATCTCCCTTTCCTTTAGGTAAGGCAAGAATTCAAAACCAGAGATTGCTCTCCTTGTTCTTAAAAGTGTTATATAATTTTGTGCAAATAGAAAGACAGCCAAGTATGATGGAAATAGGCTAGAAAATGTAGTAAGGGAACCATGCTTGCATCCCTTCTCTGCTTCTAATTCCCTATATGACCTTTGACAAATGGCCTAATCTCTCTGAGCTTCTTTTTCCTGATCTGTAAAAGGGGAGCCCTGATATTATGTCAGAATTTTAGAGATAATGTTGGATGTTAAATGAGATAAAGTAGGTAAAATTCCTTACAGATAGCAATTATCATGCTTTTTTGATATTGCAGTTTATGGCTACATTGTTGGCTCTTGGCATAAAAGGAATATTTATTAAGGCCTGCTCTGCACTAAACTCCATATAAACATCATTTTATATAATCATCAAACAACCGTGGGCCTAGGGAGGGTCGGTACTTTCCCAAAGTCACAATAGTTAGTCATGGAACTGGGAAATGCTAAGCAACTATTAGCTCTACTGGTCCCTAAGGAACAGTGCTCTATTGCATCAATTAAAAAAAAACCACATTTTTTTTTTTTTTTTTTGTATTTCAAAATCTCTGAAAACTGGGGTGTTTCTAATAACTGATGTGAATAAGTTTTAGGAATACTTTAATGCTTTATTTTCCATATATTTTCATTTTCATGTGTTTTTATAAAAAAAAAGCCTTCTCAAATAAGTCTAACAAATCTCTTTCATAGTGTATGAAATAGAAATTATAAGTGACAAGATTTAACTGGAAACATTTTTTCCTTTGTGGTATATAAAATAAAGATGCATTTTGCAATGGATGGCATGTTAGATTAGATGACATATAGTGATCACTCTTTAATAAATGTCCAACAAATGTGAGATGCTTTACATAAATTATAATCTGCTCAGATTAGATAGATAATCTTATTAATGTTCATAGTTTACAGATGAGAAAAGTGAGACGGAGCAATGATAAAGACTTGCCCACAGCCACACAACTAGTAGGGAGAAGAACCAGTGCTAAAACTAGATCTGCCAGGGTACAGAGCCTGCATTATGTCATATTATTTTTTGCTTCGGAGGGTAGGAGAAGAATATAAATTTGGTAAAGTGGCCAGAAGTGCTGACATTTAGTTTCAGACCCCAGATTAATCCATGATCACACTGGGAAACTAAACATTGGTATCTGAGACCTGATACCTGTGATGTGTTGGACAACTGGACAGAATATTTTGGGTAGAGATAGCTCAGATCATGAGTTCTGTATTTCCTCACGGCTCCTGAACCCCACTGCATAAGTGGGAAGCCATGGATTCTTCCTGTAGAAGCCAGGGTGGTGCTTGTGGCAGACAGAGGAGGCTCTGTGGGGATTCCGTAGAATAAAGGCATAGACACAAGTGGCTTCTGGATTCTCAGGCTCTTTATTCCATTGCTGAAGAGAATCTGTTTATACCAGGTCTTTGGAGTCCCAGGGTTCCAGAGGATGGAACCCTTCCATATCATGAGGCTCTATGGCAACCCCGAGCCTGCCACAGATCTGTTGGTACATACAAGAGATTTTTGAAGGGTGTGGTGACTTCCATCACTATGGGGGCTCATGGCAGAGCTTTGATGTTAGCACAGACTCAGGTGGTCGCAGGCCACATTCATTCTACAATGATACTATTGAACATCAACTATTTGTTGGGAACTGGGCATCTTGAAGGCAAGTTAGAGCCAGTTCTGCTCATGAAAACCCCACAGTCTACTGGTAGAGAGAGAGAGAGAGAACTCAGACACAGTGTTACCAAGTGCAGCTCTTGGAGGATGGGGGCAGGGCAGACAGACTAATTCTTGCTGAGTCTTCTCAACATCATTGGGCAAGGATAGATTTGGGATGGGCTGTGAAAGAAGAAAAAATGGAATTTTGGCAAAACCTACTAATGTAGAATTTAAAATCATATTGCCTTTAATAATAGTCATTCATCAACACACATTGATTGTTGGAAAAGGTGAATAAAAAGTAAGACATAGTCTCTGGCCTCAAGTAATTGCAATCTAGTAGGCCTTTGCTATAATTCCTCAAATAATGACGTGAGAGGTAAGTAGGTGGCCCAGGAAAGCCTACTGCCCAGAATAAAAACATATTTTTGCCTCCCCTTTCCAGCCCTCACTTCTCTCTACACCTTGACCAAGTATATGGCAAAATAAAATCCTAGTTCTCTTTCTTCTCATCTGGGCAGTCTCCTGATCCTTTGGAACTGCTCGCTTCTCTCTCCTTGAAGGAGGAGCAGTGGCAGCAATCCCAGTTGCCAGTGAATATTGGATAGGTATATTGGACAACTCCAGAAGGCATAAGAACCTACAGAGTCCAGGGCAAATGTCATGGATGTGGGGGCACAGTGCTATATAAGACATTGTCTCCATCTTCAAGAAGCTTACAATTTAGTTGGGAGGTTAAGGGATACGATTAAACATTTACATAACATGATAAGAAGTATAGATAATTAAGTTATACTCTGAACTATTTACAAAGATGTCTCCTGAATGAACCTTTTGATTCATGCTTGGCATACTATTTTTTGAAAAGAGGCAGGATTTGGGATAAGTTTTACTTACTTCTTTTCTTTCAAATAGGTTGGAGAAGGAACAGGATGCATGGGTGATGATACTGGGGAAGTCTTGCATGATGGTTCTGCAACAAGTCCTTTAAAGAAGGGCAGTCATGAATCATTAACAGTAAGAAGGGTTAAAGGAAATATAACCATGGGCAAATGTGGATTGAGATCTAAGTGCTGCTCTCAAATGACCAGAAACAGCCACAACTTTTTTTTCTTTTTTTAAACTCTTGTACTCAAAACTACTGCCCTTATTTTAGGGAAAGAAAGGGGAGAAAGAAAGAAAATCTTGAGGTTGGAGGATAAATAAGACCGCATTCTTGTGGATGAAGAATGGTACTAAAAACTCATTTTCCTGGAAGGAGAGATTTTTAAAATTAATTCTTCGTCACACTGAGGTAAATCTTGTGAAAGTGGACTTGCTGTGGTAGCAAAACTGACCTCTGAGGAATAATGAAAGCAGTACATTCAGGTTTGCCATGGGCTCTGCTTTTTTGCCCCTTTCTAAACTCAGTGTTCTTCAGTTTTGATAATAAACATCAAGGCCTTTGAAGTTTGCATAATTTTTCCTTCTATGATTGGGCATACAATGGCAGGAGGTCAGATATCTCTTCCAGAGGTTGATGTTAGTGCAATGTCAGGTAAGGTAAGTCAATCTCCTCTTCCATTTCACACAGGTTTTCAGAATGCAATCATCACCTTTTTGCAGCCTTTAGTCTTCAGATGGTAGTTGTGTGCATGGGGTGATGGGTGGATTATTTCCTCCACTTTATATCCACAGACTCCTCCATGTAGTGATTGAGGCTTGACTCCTGTCGCCCTCCTCTGGTTTCCTCCCCTTAAGTCTTGTAGAGAAGTTATGTGGCTCCCCTTCATCATTAGAGCTTGGTTAGGGCCACATCTGTCCATATACCAGAGATCACAGAAAAGAGCCCAAAGGCTAATGAAATGGCAGTACTGGATTCTGTTCCATGGCTGTGGCTGGAGGCAAGATACAGGACAGCCTTGGTGAAACATGCCATTCCCACCTTTTCTTTCCTTCTTGCGGCCTCTTTGGGCACTTCCACTGCTACCAGACCAAGGGAGCACAACTCCAAAGGGTTTGGACAGAAAACAATTGTCTATGCTTTCTCTATGTCGTCTCCACTCCTACTGCTTATTCAAACCTGTTCTGGGAGCTAGTTTATCATTGCCAGATACCATGCCTTTTCCAGTCATTCTGCAGTAGGAAAGGGAGATTCTGGTAAGCTTTTCCTTGATTTCTCCACCTTGCACATCTCCCTCTTCTCCTTGCCCATTGGGCTTTCAGACTGCTCCAGGGTTAGAGCTGCAGATAAGTAAGAGACAGGAAGGGGCTTACTTATGATGACTGCTATTCTGTGGATTTGGCTTTGGTGCTCTCTGAACCTGGTGGATAAGCCAAGTTGACTCACTTTTAGACTTTAATTATTGACTTACAATTAATATGGTTGAGGATTTAATTCTCACACATTATTACCAAACTCTCCTCCTTTCCCATAGTTACCCCTCAATCTTTGGTTACCTTAATAGCCAATGCTGACCTAATCATATTTAGGCATTGTTCTCTACTGGGTCAAGTAGTTTACTATAATTTTTCCTTGCTTGTCTTCTTTAAAAAAATTTTTTTTTTCTAACCCCAGCCACCACCTTGGAGCTAAGAATTACATCTTTCTTTGTTTTTTTTTAATTTTTTTAATTTCCTTCCTTATTTCTCTTTCTCTCTCTCTAATAATCTATTTATCTATTTACCAATTATACCTTTCTTCTTAAATACTTCAATAGATCTGTCAAGCTCTTATCGATAATTTTTACAAAAACTCAAATTCATTAACAAATCAAACCTTTCTTTCCCCCCCAGAGACCTCAGCCCTCACTCTCATGCTCCTTTGAAGACTGGCTGCTCTCTGACCTGCTGCACAGTTGATATTATAGGGTTCCTTTCACTGTCACCCCCAGAATTCCTCTTGCTTCTCACCTATCTTAGGTACTCTCTTTCCTTGGGTATGACATCTCTTTCCTGGTTAATTCCCTCATTTTTGGGGAACACATCTGTTTTAGTCTTCCAGAGCTGCTACCACAAATACCACACAATGGGTTGGCTTAAACAAGAGGAACTTATTGGCTCATGATTTTGAGACAATAAGAAGTCAAAAATCAAGATATTGTGCAGGCTATGCTTTCTCCCTGAAGACTACTGCATTCTGGTACTAGCTGCTGGCAATCCTTGGGAACCCTTGGAGTGTATTTCTACCTCCCATCACATGGTGGTGTTCTCTCCTTTCTAGCTTCTGTGACTTCTGGGTCCTCTTTATAATACCTCCAGTGATTAAGGTCCACCCTGGTTCAGTTAGCCACATGTTAACCAAAATATTGTCTTCACAATGTCCAATTTACAATGGTTTCACACCCACAGGGATGCAGATTAAGATTAAAAACAAGCATTTGTTGGACTGCATAATTCAACCTACAACATCCTCCAGCCTGGTGCCTATGAAGTATGTTATTAAAACAATTCTACCCCCTACATTTTTTGTTAGTTTGTATGGACATAGCATTTTAGGTTGAAATTCCCTCTAATTTCTGAAGGTATTTCTCTTTGTCTTGTCTTTTGATATTCAGGGTTCCCATTAAGAAGTCATATACCCTTCTAATTCCCAACCTTTTATATAGGAAACATTGTCTATTCTCTGGAAAGTTTTAAGATCTTCTGTTTATTCCTGATATTCTGAAATCTCATGATGATGTACTCAGATGGTCATTTTTCATTCATTGATTGGGCTGTTTTTTAGATCTTCAAACTAGACTGTTTTGGGACATCATATTTCTTTGACAATTTAGTCTTCTCTGTCTCTGTTCTCTTTGAAACTCTTATCAGTTGGGTGTTGAGTCTTCTGAATTAATCTTGGATTTGTTATATCTTTTATCCTCTATTTTCTGTCTCTGTCTCTTGTCTTACTTCTGGAAGAGTTTCTTTTTTTATCCAAATCTTCTATTGAATGTTCGTCTGCTTCTGCTGATATATGTATATATTTACCCTAAGGGCTCTTTCTTGTTCTCTGAATGTTCCTTTTTATATAAGTATTCTGTTTTTGTTTTATGATCACAATATATTCCTAGATATTAACAGGAGTTTTTTTTTGAAGACTTCTTTCTACTCCCTCTACTTCTTATATTACTTTCCCAAGAGGTTTTCTCAAATGTCTAGTAACCATTGGCTCTCCATTGATGTTTAAGATTGAGACTGCTAAAAGGTTAAGGGAAACTTTGTAAGTGAGTCTTGTCAACTAGCTAATGTCCCTATAGTTGGTATAACTCTAGAGTAATTAGATGAGTCAGAATTTCTGCCCCCACACAATGAACTCTCAGTGTTTAGAGATTTGTTCTCTGAACACTCTGTTTCTGCAGGGATAAATCTCTGATCTCTTTCTAGGATAGGATAGGTTTGTGGGTGCATGCTGAGCTGCTGGCATTCTGCAAGCAGAGGACAAAAAGGGGCTGAGAGTTCTTTGGTTCCATATGTAGACTCTCACTTAAAGCTGCCTGTTTTCGGCATTGTCTTTCCTATGTTATCTGCTGGGCTTGGTGTCTCAGGTCTGTACAGCCCATGATTTGATTTATACAGAGATTAAACCTTGTATCTCATTTAGAGGGGAGAGGAGGTATTGGTGGAGGTGAGGGATAGTCACTTAGTTGTGAAGGGATAGAGGAGGAGACCTGGTGGGTCTAAATGCACACTTTGAAAGTGTGCAGAGAGTCTGGTGCCTCTAAGAGCTGAGC
>JAQZBX010016696.1:19676-36331 GCA_029593785.1 Cabassous unicinctus | reverse complement strand
CACACACACACACACACACACACACACACATACACACACACACACATACACCTCCCAGTCTCCTTCTTTACAAACCAGGACTGATTGTTGAGGACTCAGAGGGGAGTGGAAATATTTCCTACCTGGGAAAAGGGAGGGGGCTTCCAAGAGAAGTCTGGAAAACTGTCTCTGAGACAGTTTGAATACAAGGCTCTTAGCCCCCAGACAGGAAGCTCTACCACATTGATCCAGTCTGTGTTGCAACAAATACACTCCAACCAGGCACTGAAATGAGAGCTGCCAAAGAGCTCCATTTACTGGCAGACCAAGGAAATGCATGTGAGAAAATTAAAATTAAGTAAGAGAGGCTTTTTCCGGTCTTTATAGCTTCCCTACCCAAGGCCCTAGGAAGTGGGTCCGCAGCCAATTACAGGGTCCAGAGCCCAGTTTTGAGCAACTAGTAGGGACAATCCTAACAATCCAGGTCGAGCCAAGAATCAAAGAGCAGTGGTAACACACAAACACCCACCACTAAATCCCTACAAAAGAGAAAGAAATTGAGCATCTGAGTAAACTACATCCTAATCAGATGGCTGGATATCAGCAAAAAAATTACAAGCCTTACTAAGAAAATGGAAGACATGGCAATAGAAAAAATATATATCAAAGCCCCAGAAGAGACACAGAATTTGACAGTACTAATTAGCGAGATGTGCACACATTTCCAAAATCAAATTAATGATTTAGAAGACAATATGACTAAAGAGATAATGACATCAAGGAGACATTGAGCTAGCGCAAAGAAGAATTTGAAATCCTGAACAGAAAAGTAACAGAACTCATGGGAATGAAAGACAAAATAGGTGAGATGAAAAACATGTTAGAGGCATACAACAGCAGACTCGAAATGATAGAAGAAAGAATAAGTGATACTGAAGACAGAACAGCTGAAATTGAAGAGAGAAAAGAACAGAGAGAGAAAAGAGGGAAAAAATTGAGCAGGGGCTCAGACAGTTGAATGACAGCACGACATGCAACAACATACGTGTCATAGGAGTTCCAGAAGGAGAAGAGAAGGGAAAAGGGGCAGAAAGAATGTTTGAGGAAATAATAGCTGGAAATTTCCCAACTCTCACGAAAGAAATGAACTTACATGTCCAAGAAGCACATTGTACTACAATCATAATAAATCTGAATAGACTACGCCAAGATGCACACTACTTACAATGTCAAATGTCAAAGATAATGAGAAAATTCTCAGAGCAGCAAGGGAGGAGCAAACTATCACATACAAAGGACATCCAGTAAGACTTAGTGCAGATTTCTCTTCAGAAACCATGGAGACGAGAAGACAGTGGTATGATACAGTTAGGATACTGAAAGAGAAAAACTGCCAGCCAAGAATTCTTTATCCAGCAAAATTGTCCTTCAAATATGAAAGTGAGTATAAAATATTCACAATCAGAAACTAAGAGAGTTTGCAAAAAAAAGAATTCACCTTTACGTGAAATATTAAAGGAAGCCTTAGAACCTGAAATAAAAAGACAAGAGAGAGAATCCTGGAGGAGAGTATAGAAGAAAGAATAACAGAAAGGATAACCAAAAGAGTAAAAAGAGAGACAAAAACAAGGGGACATATGAAAACCAAAGAGTAAAATGGAGGAAGTAAATAGTGCATTTACAGTACTATCATTGAATGTGAATGTATTAAGCTTCCCAATCAAAAGATACAGGCTGATAGAGTGGATAAAAAAACAGGAGCCATCCACATGCTGCTTATAAGAAACTCACCTTATACCCAGGGATACAAACCGGCTGAAAGTGAAAGGTTGGAAAAAGATACTCCATGAAAATAGTAACCAGAAAAGAGCAGGGGTAGCTATACTAATATCAGACAAAACAGACTTTAAATGCAAAAAAGTTTTAGAGATACAGAAGGCTATTATATATTAATAAAAGGGACAATCCACCAGGAAGATAGAACAGTCAAAAATATCTATGCACCTAACCAGGGTGCCCAAAATACATGAGACAAACTCTGGCAAAACTGAAGGGAGAAATAGACATCTCCACAATAATCGTTGGAGACTTCAACACCCCATTCACATCATTAGATAGAACAACTAGACAGAAGATCAGAAAGGAAACAGAGAACTTGAACAATATGATAAACTAGTTAGACCTAACAGACATACACAGAACATTGCATCCAACCTCAGTGGGTTACACATTCTTCTCAAGTGCCCATGGATTTTTCTCCAGGATAGACTACATGTTAGGGCACGATGGAGCTCTCAATAAATATAAAAAGATTTAAATTATAAAAAACACCTTCTTAGATCATAATGGAGTGAAACTGGAAATCAATAATTCACAGGAAAAAAGTAAATTCACAAATGTGTAGAGGCTGAACAACACACTCCTAAATAATCAGTGGGACAAAGAAGAAATTGCAAGTGAAAACAGTAAATATATTGAGACAAATGGAAATGAGAACACAACTTATCAAAGTTATGGGATACAGTGAAGACAGTCTTGAAAGGGAAATTTATAGCCCTAAATGCCTATATTAAAAAAGAAGAAAAAGCTAAACTCAAAAATTTAACTGAACAACTAGAGAAACTAGAAAAAGAACAGCAAACCAATCCCAAAGCAAGCAGAAGGAAAGAAATAATAAAGATTAGAGCAGAAATAAATGAAATTGAGAAAAAAAACACAATAGAGAAAATCAACAAAACCAAAAGCTGGTTCTTTAAGAAGATCAATAAAATTGACAAACTCCTCGCTAGACTAACAAAGAAAAAAAGAGAGAAGATGCAAATAAATACAATCAGAAAGGAAAGGGGGGAAGTTATGACTGACCCCACAGAAATAAGAAGGATCATAAGAAGATACTGTGAGAAACTGTATGCCAATAAACTAGACAACCTATATGAAATGAACAAATTCCTAGAAATGCACAAACAGCCTATACTGATGCTACAAGAAATACAAGAACTTAACCAATCACATTTAAAGAGATTATATCCATCATCAAAAATCTCCCAGCAAAGAAAAGTCCAGGACCAGATAGCTTCACAGGTGAATTCTACCAAGCATTTCAAAAAGAATTAACACCAATCCTGTTTAAACTCTTCCAAAAAATTGAAGAGGAGGGAAAATTACCCAACACATTTTATGAAGCCAGCATCACCCTAATACCAAAGCCAGAAAAAGATACTATAAGCAAAGAATATTACAGACCAATTTCTCTAATGAACGTAGATGCAAAAATTCTCAACAGAATACTTGGGAATAGAGTCCAACAGCATATCAAAAGATTTGTACATCACAACCGAGTGGGATTTATTCCTGGTATGCAAGGCTGGTTCAACATAAGTAAATCAATTAACGTAATACATCACATTAACAAATTGAAGGGAAAAAACCACATGATCATCTCAATCGACGCAGAAAAGGCATTCGACAAAATCCAGCATCCTTTTTTGATAAAACACTTCAAAAGATAGGAATAGAAGGCAAATTCCTCAATCTGATAAATGGCATGTCTGAAAAACCCACAGCCAATATCATACTCAATGAGGAAAGGTTGAAAGCTTTCCCTCTAAGATCTGGAACAAGACAAGGCTGCCCACTGTCACCATTGTTATTCAATACTGTACTAGAAGTTCTAGGTAGGGCAATTAGATAAGAAAAAATAAAAATAAAAAAATCAAAGGCATCCAAATAGGAAAAGAGGAAGTAAAACTCTCAATATTTACAGATGACATGATCCTGTACTTAGAAAATCCAGAAGTATCCATGACAAAGCTACTTGAACTAATAAATGAGTTCAGCAAAGTGGCAAGTCATAAGATCAACACATAAAAGTCAGTAATGTTTTTGTACACTAGTACAGAACAATCTGAGTAGGGAATCGGGGGAAATTCCATTTACAATAACAACAGGGGAAGCAGATATGGCGCAAGTGGTCGGGCTCCCGTTTACCTTATGGGAGGCCCTGGGTTTGATTTCTGGGACCTCCTGGTGAAGGCAAGCTGGCCCGCGTGGCACGGTGAGCTGGCACAGCAAGGTGACACAGCAAAGGGAGAGAAGCGGACACAGAAAAACGCACAGCAAATGGACACAGCGAGCAGAAGCAGCAAGGGGGGGTTAAATAAATAAATAAAATAAATCTTTTTTTAAAAATAGCAACAAAAAGACTCAAATACCTAAGAATTAATTTAACCAAAGAAGTAAAGGACCTATATTCAGAAAACTACAAAACAGTGCTAAAAGAAAAAGAAAAAAAAAAAGACCTAAACAAATGGAAAGACTTTCTGTGTTCATGGATTGGAAAAATAAATATCATGAAGATGTCAATCTTACCCAAACTGATTTATAGATTCAATGCAATATCAATCAAAATTCCAACAGCCTACTTTACAGAATTAGAAAAGACAATTACCAAATTCATTTGGAAGGGAAAGTGCAACCAAATAGTCAAAAGCATTCTAAAAAAGAGAGGAATTTCACTGCCTGACCTTGAAACATATTACAAAGCTACAGTGGTCAGAACAGCATGGTGCTAGCATAATGATAGACACATCAATCAATGGAATAGAATTGAGAATCCAGAAATAAACACTCACCTATACAGCCAACTGGTTTTTGACAAATCTACCAAGTCCGTGTTAACAGGACAAAACAGTCTCTTCAGCAAATGGTGCTGGGAGAACTGGATATCTATAACCCAAAGAATGAAAGAGGACCCTTATCTCATTCCCTATAAAAGAATCAACTCAAAATGGATCAAAGATCTAAATGTAAAAGCCAGGACCATAAAACTACTAGAAGAAAATGTAGGGAAATATCTTCAAGACCTTGTAGTAGGAGGTGGTTTCTTGGACCTTAAACACAAAGCACACGCAACAAAAGTGAACATAGATAAATGGGACCTCCTCAAAATCAAAAACTTTTGCACCTCACAGGACTTTGTCAAAAAGGTGAAAGGTAGCTGACTGAATGGGAGAAAATATTTGGAAATCACATGCCAGATAAGGGTTTAATATCCAGGATTTATAAAGAGATGTTACAATGCAACAATAAAAAGACAAACGACCCAATTAAAAAATGGGCAAAAGACTCGAATAGACACTTGGCCAAAGAAGAAATACAAATGGCAAAAAAACACATGAAAAAATGTTCAACATCACTAATGATTAGGGAAATGCAAATCAAAACTACAATGAGATCACTTCACACCTATCAGAATGGCCACTATTAAAAAGACAGAGAACTACAAGTGTTGGAGAAGATGTGGAGAGATAGGAACTTCTCATTATCATTTTATGGAATGGAAAGTACATTGGACTGAACTAATTTGTTATTAAGCAACTTTGTGACATTGGGAAACTCAATGTTTTAAGCTTCAGTTTCCTTTTCTGTGAAATGAGGGATTTTGGATTAGATGATTTTGAAGGTACTTTGGAGTTTTATATTCAGTTTCCAAACAGAATAAATCCGAATAGGCCTACTCTGAGACACATAATTATTAGAATATCAAACACCAAAGATGAGAGAATTCTGAAAGCAGGAATAGAAAGGCGATCCATCACATACCAGGGAAATTTAATAAGACTTAGTGTGGATTTCTCATGAGAAGTCATGTAGGCAAGAAGACAGTGGTATGATATATTTACGATACTGAAAGAAAAATTGACAGCCAAGAATTCTTTAACCGACAAAATTGTCCTTCAAAAATGAAGGTGAGTTTAAAATATTCATAGATAAACAGAAACTAGGAGAGTTCAGAAACAAGAGGCCAACTTTACAAGAAATACTAAAGGGAAGTCTGCAGCCTGGAAAGGAAAGACAGGAGAAAGAGGCTTGGAGGGAGTGTAGAAATGAAGATTATCAGAAAGGGTAACCAAAAGTGTAAAAAGAGAGATACAAATAAGATATGACTTATGAAAGCAAATGGATAAAATGGTCGAAGTAAGTAATGCCTTTCCTGTAATAACGTTGAATGTTAATGGATTAAACTCCCCAATCAAAAGACACATGCTGACAGAATGGATTAAAAAACATGAGCCACCCATATGCTGTGTACAAGAGACTTACCTTAGACCTAAGGATGCAAATAGACTGAAAGTGAAAGGTTGGAAGAAGATATTCCAGACAAATAGTAACCAAAAAGAGCATGAGTATCTATACTAATATCAGACAAAACAGACTTTAAATGCAAAAATGTTATAAGAGATACAGAAGGCCATTATATATTAATAAAAGGGGCAATCAACCAGGAAGAAATAACAATCATAAATCTCTATGCACCTAACGAGGGTGTCCCAAAATACATTAGGCAAACACTGGCAAACCTGAAGGGAGAAATAGATGTCTCTACAATAATAGTAGGATACTTCAGTACTCTACTTCACATCATAGATAGAACAACTAGACAAAAGAGCAACAAAAAAACAGAGAACTTGGAAAATATGATAAACTAGTTAGATCTAACAGACATATAAGTTTCATTGCTTCCCAAATCAGCGTGTTATACATTTTTCTGAAGTGCTCCATGGATCTTTCTCCAGGATAGGTCACTTGTTAGGTCACAAGGCAGGTCTCAATAAATATAAAAAGACTGAAATTATACAAAGCACCTTTTCAGATAATAATAGAATAAAGCAGGAAATCAATATTGGGAAAGGGAGAAATATTTAAATATATGGAGGCTAAACAAAGCACTCTTAGACAATCAGTGGGTCAAAGAAGTAATTGCAAGAAAAATCACTAAATATCATGAGACGAATGAAAATGAGAATACAACATATCAAAACCTATGGTATACAGTGAAAGCAGTGCTGAAAAGGGAAGATTATAGCCTTCAGTGCTTACATTAAAAAAGAAGAAAGAGCTAAAATCAAAGACCTAACTGCACACCTGCAGCAACTAGGAAAAAAACACAAAGTAATTCCAAAGCAAGCAGAAAGAAGGAAATAACAAAGATTGGAGCAGAAATAAATGAAATCGAGAACAACAACAACAAAAACCCAATAGAATCAGCAAAACCGAAAGTTGGTTCTTTGAGAAGATCAACAAAATCGACAAACTCTTAGCTAGACTTACAAAGAAAAAAAGAGAGAAGATGGAAATAAAATGAGAAACGAGAGAGTGGGACATTACCACTGACTCCGCAGAAATAAGAGCTTGTAAGAGGATACTATTAACAACTGTACACCCATTAAACTAGACAACTAGATGAAATGGACAAATTCCTAGAAAGACAGAAACAACCTACACTGACCCTAGAAGAAATAGAAAGCCTCAAGACACTAATCACAACTAAAGAGATTGAAACAGTCAACAAACACCTCCCAAAAATGAAAAGCCCTGGACCAGATGGCTTCACAGGTGAATCAATGATTCAAAGAAGATCTAATACCAATTTTTGCGCAAACTCTTCCAAAAAATAAAACAGGAGGGGACAATACTAAATTCATTCTATGAAGCCAATATCACCCTAATACCAAAGCCAGATAAAAATATTATGAAAAAAGAAAATTACAGATGAATTTCTCTAATGAATATAGATGCAAAAATCCTCAACAAAATACTTTCAAATGAATCCAAAAGCACATTAAAAGAACTATGGACCATGATCAAGTGGGTTTTATCTCAGGTATGCAAGGGTGGTTCAACACAAGAAAATCAATTATTGTAATACACCACATAAATAAATTGAAGAAGAAAAATCACATGATCCTCTCCATTGATGCAGAAAAGGCATTTGATAAAATACAGCATCCTGTCTTGTTCTCAATGGTGAAAGAGTGAAAACTTTCCCAGTGAGATCGGGAAGAAGACAAAGGATGCCCACGTCACCACTGTTATTCAATATTGTGCTGGAAGGTCTAGCTAGAGCAGATAGGCTAGATAAAGAAATAAAACACACCCAAATAGGAAAAGAAGAAGTAAAACTTTCACTATTCGCTGATGATATGATCCTATACCTAGAAAATCCCTAAAAATCCACAAAAAAGCTAATAAACGAATTCAGCAAAGTGATGGGATATAAGATTAATACGCAAAAATCAGTAGTGATTCTTTATACTAGTATTGAACAATCTGAGGAGGAAGTCAGGAAAAAATTCCATTTACATTAGTAAGTAAGAGATTCAAATATTGAAGAATAAACTTAACCAAGAACATAAAGATCTGTATTCAAGAACTAAAAAAACATTACTAAGAGAAGCCAAAGAAGACCTAAATAAATGGAAGGACATTCAGTATTCATGGATCAGAAGACTAAAAAGTGTTAAGGTGCCATTTCTACCCAAAATGATTTACAGATTCAATGCAATCCCAATAAAAATCCCAACAGTCTTTTTTTTTTAAAGAAATGGAAGCCAGTTATCAAATTTATTTGGAATGGTAAGGGGCCCCGAATAGCCAAACATATCTTAAAAGAGAAGAACAAAGTTGGAGGACTCTCACTTCCTGACTATATAAAGTATATTACCTAAGCTACAGTAGTAAAAAAAACAGCATGGTGCTAGCATAAAGATCGACATATTGACCAATGAAATAGAATTGAATTTTTGAAAATAAATCCTCACATTTATGGTCAAGTGATTTTTCAAAAATAAATTAATTTTATTGATACATATTAATAAATCATACAGTTCATCCAAAGTGTACAACCAGTGGTGTTTGGTAAATCACATAGTTGTGCGCTTATCACTTCAATCATTATTAGAGCATTTTCATTATTTCAACAATAATAATAATAAACAAAAAACAGACAAACAAGAAAATTCCTTACCTCTCAATTTCTCTCTGTTTCCCCTGCTATACATAGCTGCTATTTCTGGCTGATATTGCACAATTATTTGTTTATTAAGCAGTTTTATTGAGATATATTCACATACCATATGATCTATCCAAAGTGTATAATCAATGGCTTTTAGTATAATCACAATGTTGTGCATTCATTATCTCAAAAATTTTAGAACAATTTTCATTATACCACAAAGAAAGACTCTACACCCCTTAGTTTTCCTTCCTCAGCCCTATATAACCACTAATCTAATTTCATCTTCATAAATTGATTTATATTTACATTTTATGTAAAAGAAATCATACAATATGTAATACTCTATGTCTGGTCTTCTTCACTTAGTATAATGTGTTTTTTTTGTCTGATATTAATGTTTTGTAGTATTAACCTATGTTTGTTCAGCTTCAAAGAAAAACAGTCATATATGCAGTTTTACCCATATTCATATTACACATAATATATTTGTATTTCACATAATATATTTATTTCATAATAGCACAATCATAAAATATTTGTCCTTTTGTGACTGGCTTGCTTCACTCAACATAATGACCTCCAGATTCATCCATTTTGTTATATGTTTCTTCTTCCAGCTTCATAATATACCGTCACGTGTATATACCACAATTTGTTTGTCTGTTCATCAGTCAATGGTCACGTGGGTTGTTTCCAGCTTTTGGCTATTGTGAATAATGCTGCTTTGAACATTGGTATGCAGATGTCTGTTCGTGTCAGTGCTCTCATTTCTTCTGGGTATATACCTAGCAATGATATTGCCGGATCCCATGGCAAGTCTATATTCAACTTCCTTAGGAACTGCCAAACAGTCCTCCACAGTGGCTGTACCATTCTGCATTCCCACCAACAGGAATAAGTGTTCCTATCTATCCACATCCTCTCCAACATTTACAGTTTTCTGACTTTTTAATAGCAGCCAGTCTAATAGGTGTGAAATGATACCTCTTTGTACTTTTGATTTGCATTTCCCTAATCATTAGTGATTTAAGCATTTTTCATGTTTATCTTCACTGTATTTCTTCTTTGGACAGTTGTCTTTTCTTTTGCCCATTTTTTAATGGGATAGTTTGTCTTTTTATTGTGGAGTTGTATGATCTCCTTATATATTATAAATGTTAGACCCTTATCAGATGTGTGATTGCCATATATTTTCTCTCATTGAGTCAGCTGCCTTTTCACCCTTTTGACAAAGTCCTTTGGTGTGCAAAAGTTTGAAATTTGAGGAGGTCCCATTTATGTATTTTTCCTTTTGTTGTTTGTGCGTTGGGGGGTAAGATTTAAGAAACTACTGCCTACCACAAAATCTTGAAGGTGTTTGCTAACATTTTCTTCTAGGAGTTTTATGGTGGTTGTTTTTATATTAAGGTCCTTGGTCCATTTTGAGTTAATTTTTGTATAAGGTGTGAGATAGGGGTCTTCTTTCTTTCTTTTGGATATGGCTATCCAGTTCTCCCAGCACCATTTGTTGAATAAACTGTTCTGGCCCAACTGGGTGGGCTTAACAGCCTTATCAAAAATCACTTGACTGTACATGTGATGGTCGATTTCTGAATTCTCAATTCAGTTCCATTGGTCATTCTCTCTGTCCTTATGCCAGTATCATGCTGTTGTTTTTTGTTTTGTTTTGTTTTACCACTGTAGCTAAGTGATATGCTTTAGAGTCAGGAAGTGAGAGTCCTCCAACTTCATTCTTTTTAAAGACATTTTTGGCAATTCGGGTCCCCTTACCCTTCCAATTAAATTTGTTTGTTGGCTTTTCGATTTCTGCAAAAAAAAAGGCTGTTGGGATTTTTATTGGGATTCCATTGAATCTGTAGATCAGTTTGGGTAGAACTGATATCTCAACGATATTTAGTCTTCCAATCTATGAACATGGAATGTCCTTCCATTTATTTAAATCTTTTTCAGTTTCTTTTAGCAATGGTTTGTAGTTTTCTTAATACTTGTCCTTTATGTCCTTGGTTAAGTTTATTCCTAAATATTTGATTGTTTTAGTTGCTATTATAAATGGAATTTTTTTTCTGAATTTCCTCCTAAGATTGCACATCAGTAGTGTATAGAAATGCTATTGATTTTTTCATATTTATCTTGTATCTCACCACTTTGCTGACCTTATCTATTCTAGTAGCTTTGTTTTGGATTTTTTAGGATTTTCTACATATGGCATCATGTCATCAGCGAATACTGAAAGTTATACTTCTTCCTTTCCTATTTGGGTGCCTTTTATTTCTTTGTCTAGCTTAATTGCTCTAGCTAGAATTTCTAGTACAATATTGAATAATAATGGTGACTGTGGGCATCCTTGTCTTGTTCCTGATCTCAGCGGGAAAGCTTTCAGTCTTTCACCATTGAGTACAATGCTAGTTGTAGGTTTTTCATATATGCACTTTACCATGTTGAGAAAGCTTCCTTCTATTCCTATCTTTTGGAGTGTTTTTATCAAGAAAGTGTGCTGTATTTTGTCAAATGCCTTTTCTGCATCAATAGAGAGGATCATATGATTTTTCTTCAATTTATTTATGTGGTTTATTATACTAATTGATTTTCTTGTGTTGAACCACCCTTGAATACCTAGGATAAAATCCACTTGATTGTGGTATATAATTCTTTTAATGTGCTTTTGGTTTCTCTTTGCAAGTATTTTGTTGAGGATTTTTGCATCTATATTAGAGATATTGGTCTGTGATTTTCTTACACCCCCTCTCCACCCCCAAGATGGCTCCCTTGTCTGTCTGCCTATTGTCTGCTTGCTGTGTGTGCTCGTTGTCTGCTCGTCTTCTTTAGGAGGCACCAGGAACTGAACCCAGGACCTCCCATGTGGGAGGCGGGTGCCCAGCCGCTGGAGCCACATCCGTTCTCTGCTCATTTGTCAGCTCGTAGCATCTTGTTGCATCAACTCACTGCATCAGCCCTTTGTGTCTGCTCATTGCGCCTGCTCATCTTCTTTAGAAGGCATTGGGAACTTAATCCGGCTCCTCCTATGTGGGAGGCGGGTGCCCAACTGCTCGAGCCACATCTGCTCCCTTGTAATTTTCTTTTCCCGTAGTATCTTTATCTGGTTTCGGTATTAGGATGAGGTTGTCTTCATAGAATGAGTTTGATAGCATTCTTTCCTGTTCAATTTTTGGAAGAGCTTGAGCAAGTTTGGTATTAGGTTGATTTTGAATGATTCGTAGAATTCACCTGTGAAGCCATCTGTTCCCAGGCTTTTCATCTTTGGGAGGTTTTTGATGACTGTTTCAGGCTCTTCACTTGTGATTGGTTTGTTGAGGTCTTCTGTTTCTTCTAGGATCAGTGTAGGTGGATTGTGTGTTTCCAGGAATTTGTGCATCTTGTCTACATTTTCTAGTTTTTGGCATATAAGTGTTTTGTGCGTTTCTAGGAATTTGTCCTTCTTGTCTACATTGTCTAGTTTTTTGGCATACACTTGGTCATAGTGTCCTCTTAGGATCTCTCATTTCAGTGGTAATGTCCGCCTACTCATTTCTGATTTTATTTATTCGTGTCCTCTCTCTTTTTTTTTTTCTTTTGTCAGTCTAGCTAAGGGTTTGTCAATTTCGTTGATCTTCACAAAGAACCAACTTTTGGTTTTGTTGATTCTTTGTATTGTTTTTCTGTTCTCAATTTCATTTATTTCTACTCTGATCTTTATTATTTCTTTCCTTTGGATTGGTTTGGGATTAGTTTCCTGTTCTTTTTCTAGTTCTTCCAGATGTACAGTTGTGTCTTCAATTTTAGCTCTTTCTTCTTTTTTTAATGTAAGCATTGAGGGCTATAAATTTCCCTCTAAGCACTGCCTTTGCTGTGTCTCATAGGTTTTGATATGCTGTGTTCTGATTTTCATTCTTCTCTAGATATTTGCTGACTTCTCTTGCAGTTTCTTCTTTTACCCACTGATTATTTAAGAGTATGTTATTCTACATATGAACTTTTTCTGTCCGTTATTGATTTCCAGCTTCATTCTGTTATGACCAGAGAAAGTGTTTTGTATAATTTCTATCTTTTTAAAATTATTGAGACTTGTGATCCAGCATATGGTCTATCTTGGAGAAGAATCCATGAGCACTTGAAAAGAATGTATAACATGCTGTTTTGAGTTGCAGTGCTCTATAGATCTCTGTTAGGTCCAGTTCATTTATCATATTATTCAAGCTCTTTTTCTTTCTTTATCCTCTGTCCAAATGTTCTATCCAATACTGAGAGTGGTGTATTAAAGTCTCCATCTATTATTGTAGAGACATCTATTTCTCTCTTCAGCTTTGTCAGTGTGTACCTTATGTATCTTGGGGCACTGAGGTTAGGTGCATAAATATTTAGAATAATTATTTCTTCTTGTTGAATTGCCCCTTTATTAATTTATAATGACCTTCTTCATCCCTTGTAACAGTTTTGCATTTAAAATCTATTTTGTCCAATTTTAGTATCACTACTCCAGCTCTTTTTTGGTTCCTATTTGTGTGGAATATCTTTTTCCAACCTTTCACTTTTAACCTGGTTGTGTCCTTATGTCTCAGGTGAGTCTCTTACAGACAACATCTAGATGACACGTATTTTTTAGTCCATTCTATCAGTTGATGTCTTTTGATTGAGGAGTTAAAGCCATTAACATTCAATGTTATTACTGTAAAGGCATTACCTACTTCATCCTTTTTGACCTTTGGCTTTCTGTTGTCGTATCATATTACAATCTATCTTTTTACCCTTTCTAATATTCTTCATTTCTATGCTTTTCTCCAAGTCTCTCGACCTTGTTTTTTCCTTTCAGACTGCAGCATTCCCTTTAGTATCTCTTGTAATTCTGGTTTTTTGGTAATACTTTCTATTAGTTTTTGCTTTTCTGTGAAGACTTTGAACTCATCCTCATTTTTGAAGGACAGCTTTGCTGGATACAGAATTCTTGGCTGGTAGTTTTTCTCTTTCAGTACCTTAAATGCATATACCACTTTGTTCTCTCCTCCATGGTTTCTGATGAGATGTCAGTACTTAATCTTATGAAGGTTCCCTTGTATGTGATGCTTTTCTTTTCTCTTGCTGCTTTCAGAATCTTCTCTTTATCTCTGATATTTGTCATTCTTAATAGTAGGTGTCTCAGGGTAGGTTTATTCAGATTTATTCTGTTTGTGGTACGTTGTCCTTCTTGAATATTGATATTTATATCTTTCATAAGAGTTGGGAAATTTTCAGTCATTAGTTCTTCAAATATTCTTTCTGCCCCTTTTCCATTTTCTTCTCCTTCTGGGACACCAATAATATGTATGTTTTTGTGTTTGAC
This sequence comes from Cabassous unicinctus, assembly GCA_029593785.1. Taxonomy (NCBI): domain Eukaryota; kingdom Metazoa; phylum Chordata; class Mammalia; order Cingulata; family Chlamyphoridae; genus Cabassous; species Cabassous unicinctus. The sequence goes on along the minus strand of JAQZBX010016696.1, from coordinate 22,241 downwards.
ATTGTCATTCAATTCCCTGACACCCTGTTTCATTTTTTCCATTTTCTTCCCTTTCTGTTCTTCTGTCTTTTCCAGTTCCAGTGATGTTCTGTGTTTGAAATCACTAATTCCATCTTCAAGCAATTCAAATCTGCTGTTATGTGCCTCTAGTGTATTTTAATCTCATCTCTCATGTAATAAGTTCTTTTACTTTTCTTTGCAGCCTTTCAAATTGTTCTTTATGCTCACTCAGTGTCGTCTTAATTTCCTTTATCTCTTTAGCCATATTTCTTTCAATTCTTTGAATTGATTTAGGAAAGTTGTGTGATTATCATTGATTAACTGTCTTAAATCATGTATCTCTTCAGGATCTTTTGTTAGTTCCTTTAGCTGGGCCATCTCTTCCTGTTTCCTAGTATGGCTTGTGATTTTTTGCTGATGTCTAGGTATCTGAATATGTTGGTGAATTTACTCTGATGGCCAATTTCTCTCTCTTGCCTATTATTATATTTTCATAGCTCTTCTTTGATATTTAGTACAACTTATCCTAAGTCTTTAAAATTGCCTACCTTAAATTATCAAAATCGTGCCAGGGTCTCACTAATGGGGCAGTTTTTCTCCCAGAAGTTAGAGAACAGAAATACCAGTGTGGTTTTTGTCCATGCGATTTCCAGACTGACCAGCAGATGGCGTTTGTGGGAGCACCTTTCTACGGAGGTTTATCTCTCTTCATTTTCCATTGTTTTAGTCTGGCCAGAGCCGAGATTCAAAGCGGCCTCCACTGGTTGAATTCACTGAAGAAAAGTCCCCCAACTCCCCTTCCCTTTTACCTTGTAACTGCTGGCAGGGAGGAAGTGGTCTGCTCCCTTCTCAGTCAGCTGCAATGAGCCAGGGGTTTTACCCTCATTTAGTATCTTGGGAGTAGGGGCAGGGATCCATTCCCAGCCACTGAGGGGGGCTTGGTGACTTGAGTTTGTTGTTTCGGCTTCTTTGACTCTCTGTCCCTCACCCTCCTGGGATTTGTGAAGTCCTGTCCTCATTTGCTGACCTCCAAAGCAGGTCCCTCAGGCAGCCTTTGGTTCTTTCTCCATTGTTTTTGTGAGAGAGCTGAGCCTTGCCTGCCTAATCTGACTCCATCTTCCCACAATCTGTCTGGTCAAGTGAGTTTTGATAAGGCTGTCAAGCCCACCCAGTAGGGCAGAACAGTCTGTTCACCAAATGGTGCTGGGAGGACTGGATATCCATATCCAAAAGAAAGAAAGAGGGCCCCTATCTCATATCTTACACAAAAATTAACTCAAAATGGATCAAGGACCTAAATATAAAAGCTAGGTGTAGGGAAACATCTCCAAGATCTGGTGGTAAGTGGTGGTTTCTTAAACCTTACACCCAAAGCATGAGCAATGAAAGAAAAAATAGATAAATGGGACCTCCTCATACTTAAACATTTTTGTGCTTCGATTGACAATTATATTAAGAAGGTGAAAAAGCAGCCTACTCAATGTGAGAAAAATTTCAGAAACCATATATCCTATAAGGATTTGATCTCCATGTTATATAAAGATATCGTACAACTCAGTGATAAAAAGACAACCCAATTAAAAATTGGCTAAAGACTTGAACAGTTTTCCAAAAATGAAATAAAGTTGTCCAAAAAGCACATGACAAGTTGCTCAATATCACTAGCTGTTAGGGAAATGCAGATCAAAACTACAATGAGATATCATTTCATGCTTTACAGAGTGGCCGTAATTAAAATTAAAAAAACAGAAAACTAAAAGTGCTGGAGAGGATACAGAGAAATAGGAACTCTCCTTCACTGTTGGTGGGAATGTAAAATGGTGCAGCCTCTGTGTAAGATCATTTGGTGGGTTCCTCAGGAAACTAAATATAGAACTGCCATCTGATTCAGCAATCCCACTACTAGGAAGAACTGAAAGCAAAGATGTGAACAGACTTTTGCACATCAATGCTCATGGCAGTATTATTCACAATTGCTAAAAGATGGAAACACCCCCAGTGTCCATCACCTGATGAATGGATAAACAAAATGTGGTATGTACATACTATGGAATAACTATTCAGCTGTAAGAAGAAACGAAGTTGGGTTGCATATGACATCATAGATGAACCTCAAGGACATAATGTTGAATGAAATAAGCCATACATAAATGGACACATATTATATTGTCTCACTAATATGAACTAAATATGATGAGTAATCACAGAGGTAAACTCTAGAGTATAGGTTACTAGGATATAGAATGTGCCTTAGAAGGAGGAGCTGATGCTGAATGTACGGAGAATGTTTAATATGGTGGATTGTAAAAGTGTGGAAATGGATACAGTTGAAGGTAACATATTGTAGTGAGTATAACTAATACTTCCTGTATTAGTCAGCCAAAGGGGTGCTAATGTGAAATACCAAAAATGGGTTGGTCTTTATAAAGGGTATTTATTTGGGGTAGAAGTCCACAGTTACCAGGCCATAAAGCATTAAGTTTCTTCTCTCACCACAGTCCATTGCCACGTGTTAGAGCAAGACAGCTGCCAGAGTTTGCCAGGGTTCAGGCTTCTGGGGTTCCT
>JAQZBX010016696.1:0-19576 GCA_029593785.1 Cabassous unicinctus | reverse complement strand
ATTTCCTCCACAAGGTCAGCTGCAGACGATCAGGCGAACGGCTTGCTTCTCTTCTCCTGGGACCTTCTTTCCAACATCAAAACTGCTTCTCAAAAGACTGCTTCAACTCTGTTCTTTGCCTTGCCTTTTATATTCGATTCCCCACCCACCAAGGGGTAGGGCTTAATGCCCTACTGACATGGCCCAGTCAACACCCTAATCATAACTTAATCATGCCCAGATTAACAGATCAGTTTACAAGCATGATCCAATTATATTTTTGGAATTCATAATTACATCAAATTGGCCAACGGTTACACTTCCAATTTATAAATGTGAATGTTGCTGAAAGGGGTAGTCAAGGGAGGGTAATGTCAGTTGAAAGAAAGCTACAGGATAGTCTAGAGACTGTATAACAGTGATTTCAGTGGTGGATGATGATTGTGGCTAATAGTACAAATACAAGTATGTTCATCTATTACAAGTTGTTAAGAATATGGAGATTCATGGGAAAAATACAACTAATGTAGTATATAGACTATAGTTAACAGTAATATTGTAATATTTTTACAGCAATGGCAAAAAAAAGTACTATATCAATGCTAAGAGTCAATAATGGGGGGTATAAAAGGGTATTTAGTCAGCCAAAGGGGTGCTGATGCAAAGTACCAGAAATCTGTTGGCTTTTATAAAGGGTCTTTATTTGGAATGAAAGCTTCCAGTTACAAGCCCCTAAGAGTCCAACTCAAGGTACCATAAGAGGTGCTTTCTCACCAAAATCTGTTGCCATGTGTTGAGGCAAGATGGTGGGCATTCTCTGCCTGGTCTCTCAGGCCTTCTCCTCTTAAGGCTCCATGGGCCCAGCTTCTTCTGATCTCAGCTGTAGGCTGGCATAGAGCTTGTCTCTCTTCCCGGGGCTTTAGCTATTTGAGCATTCTCCTTTCTGTCACGTGGCAGGACCAAAATGACCAAGTCCTCTCCTCTTCTCATGTGTCTTCTTGAGTGAGTTCCCGTTTATACCAGCCCACTAAGGGGGCAGGGACTTAACCTGAGTTACACCCTACTGGCATGGTTGAATCAAAACCCTAATCTTAACATAATTTAATCAAAGACATCTCAGCTGAATCTAATATAATCAAAGTATATCATACCCAGAGGAACAGACCCATTTACAAATATAATCCTTATGTTTTTGGGATTCACAGATAATCTCAAGCTGCCACAAGGGTTATGGGAATTTCCCTTTTGGAGTAATTAAAACCTGATATGAACTCAGCTGATGGCAGCACAACTCTGAGATGAAACTGAGAGCCACTGAGTGCACACTTTAGATGGATTGTACAAGGCAGAGGACCATATAATACAGTGAACCCTTGGTGAATGATGGAATATGGTTAACAAATATGAGAACAAATATGAGAATGTTCTCTCACAAACCATAGCAAATAATATAGCAGAAATACATGGTAATAATAGGATGGTTTTTGGGAAAAATACACCAAAAATAAGTTATGGACTATAGATAGCAGTAACTTATGATGATGTTTTTTCATCGTTTGTAACAAATGTGTCACAACAATGTAAGGTGTTGGTAGTGGGGTAAAGTATGGGAATTCCATTTGGTATGCATGATTGTTTTGTAAACTCACAACTTCTCAAATAAAAAAAATTAAGATAGACACATTGATCAATGGAATCTAATTGAGAATTCAGAAATAGACCCTCACCTCTACAGTCAACTGATTTTTTAAAAAATTGTTTTTAAATTGTATTTTGAAAGAAGCTTTAGATTACATAAATGTTACATTGAAAATATAGGGGGATTCCCAAATAACTCTTCCCACTCCTCCCCCACTTTTCCCCATTAACAACATCTTTCATTACTGTGGTACATTTGTTACAATTGATGAACACATATTGAAGCATTGCTACTAACCATGGTCAATAGTTTACATTATAGTTTACACTTAAATATAGATCTGCCATGTGATCGGGCAATCCCACTATTCCGTATATAACCAAAAGAACTGAAAACAGGGACACTTTGTGAAGCAAAAGGATAAATACATGATTTCACTATTATGAACTAATTTAATGAGCAACTTTAGGGAGCTAATGGCTAGAATATAGTTACCAGAAAATAGAATGAGATTAGAGAATGGAAAGCTGAGGCTTAATATGTGCAGAATTTGTTAAAAGCTTGTTTGTAAATGTTTGGAAATAGATAGAGGTGATGATAACACATTATAGTGATTATAATTTGCACACTATTATATGGGTAAGACAATGGTTGAAAGCGAAATATTAAGGTCATGTATATCACTAGAAGGAAAGTTAAAGGATGAAATGGATCTGTATAGCAAACTGAATCCTTTTGTGGACAATAAATATGGTTAATTGGGCAAATATAAGAATGTTTTTCTCTGAAACAGAACAAATATACTTTAATATTTTAAGATGTTAATAATAGGGTGATATTTGGGTGAAAATACAGCTAAAGCAAACTGTAGACTATAGGGAATAGTAATATATTAATATTCTTCCATCATTGGTAAAAAAGGAAAAGCTACGTGAAAGAAAGCAGACACAAAGTACTACATATTGTTTAATTACATCTATACAAAATGAAAATACAAATAAGTTTACAGAGACAGAAATAAATTGGCAATATGTATGGCGGGGAAGGATAGAGGGATTGAGAGGTGACTACTAAGTAGTAGGGGCTTTCCTTTTGGGAGTGATGAAAATAATATTGATTGCAATGATGAATGCACAACTTTGTGTTTATACCAAAAGCCTTTGATTGTACACTTTAGATGGATTGTTTGGTTTGTGAATACATTTCAATAAAATTGATTTAAAAAAATATTGCTGTCCAGGTCTCTCACCCCAGGCATTCTAATGTAATTGATCTGGAGTGTGCCTTGCTAGCAGGATTAGAAAATTTTTCCGGGTGATTTAATGTGCAGGCTAAGTTGAAAACTGCTAGCTAATACACTTAGCCAGTGGTTTTCAACATTTGGTCACAGGACCAGCATATTCATCATCTCTTGGGAAGTTGATAAAAATGCAGACCCTAGGGGATGGGACCAAGCAGTCTGTGTTTTAAAAAGTCCTTTAGATGATTCTGTGCATGCTGCTCAGGGATTCTCAAGCCTAGTGACAGATTATCATCACCTGGGATCTTTAAAAACTAGCAATACCTGGCTCTACCCTACACCTATTAAATCTGAATTTTTGGGAGTGGGATCTGGCATAGGCATTTTTACAAACTCCCCTGGTGATTATATTATATAGGTAGGGTTGAAAAGGTATAACATGTACTGCTTACATAAGCTGTATCTAAATAAATTAAAACTTCAATTTTAAGGCTGATAAAATTGTCATTTTTTTCCTTGTAAAGACACTAATTCCAAGAATAAGAAAAAATGGGTTCTTCTGCTACGTTTTAGCATATGGCCTGTGGTAAATTATTAAAGGTCCCTTGAGCCTTAGTTTTCATCTATAAAACAGGCAAAATAATACCTTCCCAGAGTGTTTCATATTGGTGTACTAACTGTATTAGTCAGCCAAAGGGGTGCTAATGTGAAATACCAAAAATGGGTTGGTCTTTATAAAGGGTATTTATTTGGGGTAGAAGTCCACAGTTACCAGGCCATAAAGCATAAGTTTCTTCCCTCACCAAAGTCCATTGTCACGTGTTAGAGCAAGACAGCTGCCGACGTTTGCCACGGTTCAGGCTTCTTGGGTTCCTCTCTTCCCGGGGCTACGTTTCTGTCCAGGCTCAGTGCCTCTGTTTGCTCCACAAGGTCAGCTATAGACTATGAGGCTCTCTAGGCTTTGCTTCTCTCCTCCTGGGGCCTTCTCTCGAACATCAAAACTCCAATATCAAAACTGCTGCTCAAAAACTGCTGCAATTCTGTTCTTTGTGATGCCTTTTATATTTTCTTCCCCCACCCACCAAGGGGTGGGGCGCAACACCCTACTGAAGTGGCCCAGTCAACGCACTAATCATAACTTAATCATGCCCAGATTAACAGATCAGTTTACAAGCATGATCCAATTATATTTTTGGAATTCATAATTACATCAAATTGCCCAATGGCTACACTAACCAAACCATTGATTCTCCGTGTGTTTGCTGGGGACTTGTTAATAATGCAGAATTGTAGTTCTTATCCCAAAATTATAGAAATCAAGATATCTGTAGATTAATTTTTAAGAGCAGGGATATTGTATTTTTGACAAGCTTTCCAAGGAAATTGCAGGCAGTTAGCAAGCTGCCACACTTTTCTTCTGATAGTCACGCTGGAACCTGTATTTCTCCAGAGCTACCAATAGGGGGCATTATTAATATGTTTGCTTATTTCAGTTAAGTATCCATTAACCAACAGTAAGCTACTAATATTGCAGGGTTATTATTATTTTTTTTAGTACTCAGACAAAAGACATTATACATATAATTAAAATGTTTTATGAAATACAATTATGTCAGATCAATATAAGATCAGTTTTGTAAAAATTTTGGCTAAATATGGGTGAAATAAAACATTTTAAACATTGAATAATACACTCTACTTTGTAATGACTACAAATTCAACTGCATTCTTTTAATGCTTTTAAAAATGGAATAGGTACATTTATTTGGTTTGGAGAGGTATATGCTCAGTGAACATTGTTAGCTCTTTTATTTAAAAAATAACAAATCATATATGGTGTTACATTGGGAATCAATAATAAGATTACATGTTAGCCAGGTCCTTCAATTAAATAAGTGAATGAAATTGTATTTTTTAAACTAAGAGCTTGGGATTCCAGTTCCAGGTTTATCCTGTTGTAGCTGATTTGCCATCTACCCTCCCTAAGCCAGTTCCTTTCCTTATTAAATGAGACTCATGGCATCTTCATAGGAGTAAATGAGATGATGTATGTGAAAATTCCTTTTAAATGGTATATTAAATATGAAATTTTTAAAGTTTTATGTTTCAGTTTTAATAGAACTCTAAACAATTGTGGTAATTTATGATTAAGAGTATTGGTGGACCATTGTCCATACAGTTATATTGGGCAGGACACCTAAGGTTGAAAAAAAGGCAAAAGTTGAAACAAGGGTGGGGTGGGGAGATTGTTGATTCCTATATTTTCTGTTCACTTTCTTCTTGGGTGGAAGAGGGGATTTTAATTGGCTTATTTGCTATTGATTTAGAAATTGCTTCTCTCCTCATTTTTCCTTTTATGTATATGTAGGATTAATTTGAGAACCAGAGGCAATGCTCTTTCCATGTAGACAAAAGTGTTTTAAGATTTTTTTTTTTAGGTCAGTACTATACTATCTAGTCTCATTTTTGACTTTTTATAAAATTAAGTTTAGATTGATCAAGTAATTCTCAGACTCACAAAAACCTTTTGCTTAGGATATAAAGATTATAAATTTTCATTTGAAGTGAAATAGTAATTGCAGAGTTTAATTGAAAAATCTAAAATTAAGAAAAGTTCTGCTATCTTTTACATTGATCAGAAAACATTTAAATGTGTGTGTTTTGTACTTAAATTGGCATCCCTACAAAGTTACCTAGAAAGATCACATAATCCAACTCAGATACATTAGAAATATGTGCAACTTTAATATGCAAAGCAACAACAAAAGTGTTGTAGGTATATTTTTGTGTTTTTGGAATAGATGATGAGCTGTCTGGTTTAGACACAGAGGAGAGGGGAGTAGGGTGAGCATGGGAAATTGCAACTTGCCTAGGTTTTCTAATCATGATTATATATTTCATCTTTATAAAATAAAGTTGAAATTATGAAAAAAACAAAAAATACAGCATTTTATTCACTTTTCATTTGTTAGTTTCATGAACTCTGGAGTTCTAGCTTAAATAGCTTTAGATGAAATGTTTGATTTAATGTTATGAGGTGGGATGAAGAGGGAGAGGGAGTAACTATTTCTTATAAGTGGACACATTTTGTGGGGGAGGGAATGCTTTTTTAAATGAAAGGTTATCTCTTAAGTTTAGATAGCCTCTTTTTTTTCTGACAGATTTTGTTTGGTTGTTTTTAAACTTAGCAAAAAGTGAGTGTTAACTGGTGCATATGGACATGATCATATTCTGTATGGGTATTCATGCCTGATCACAGGATGTGATTTTAGGAAATTATACTGCTGTTCAGATTTAGGAAATAATGATTAATTTTGATTGAGTTGTTTAGCCTTTAAAGCTTTAGTAACCTCTATCATATACTGAAGCTTTGGCTTAAAATATTTTAAAGCATTATTTTTCTAAAATATGATTTCAGTAATGAAGTTTGGGATGATATTTTTGTGATTTACTTATAGTTCTTTTTTTTTATTAAACCTATAAAAATGAATTTTCCTATTACTCTCTTGCCTTGTTTTAACATAAGAACAAACCATATACTGCTATATACATAAATTACTCCTGGAAAAAAGGAATCCTACAATCACAGTTTTTCAGATCCATTCATGATTTAGTGGCTTCAAAGATACTGAAGTTTGCATTTGAGAAAACATTTTTATTAACTTAGCTTCTTTAAATTAATACTGTACATTTTGAGGGCTAACCTCTTGAGTTATTTAGAAAAAGTCATTCTTTTGTTACAAAGATAAAATTAGGCTGTTTCTTTAAATTAAGCTAATTGTTGAAACAAAAGATTTTATAAGAAACATGCTATTGTATAGAAAAATCTTCCTTATCTGGAATGGAGTAGTTCATCCATGTTTGGATCTGACCTGCTTTTCTTTGAGGCTTGGCCTTTCTTAATTAGACTTCCCCCTCAGCCCCCTAGCCCTACCCCTCAGTGTTCCTGCAACTCCCAATATCACTGCACCCCTTTGTCAGATTTGCCACATACTCCTTGCCCTCTCTGTCACCAAGTGTATCAGGAACTGAGTCAGAGAAAATAATACATACTATTGTTTATAAATGAAAGGACTTAGTTGCTTTACCTCTATGCCACCATTTTGTACATAACTTTATTTTTTCATAATTTATTTTATCATCTCCCTAAGACTTTGAACTCCTCTGTAGAAACTGTCTTATTTTCCTATATCCAGAGACTTATACAAGTAATGACACATAGTAGATGGTCAACAAATATTTATTGAATGAGTGTTTTATAATCTTTCTGCTAGAGAGCAACTTCTTTTAGACCTGAGTGTTGCTAATTGTACTTTGCTATGATGATAGCTGCACAGGTAAGGTAGAGGTTTTAAAAGAGAGATATAGAGGAGTGGAAGCCACAAAAGGGTGAAGAGTAAATGGAGCCTCCAGTAATTTGCCAAAGTGGTTTTAGGGGTCAAGTGATATCCTTGATTGCTTAATCCTGATCTATACATATCAACTATGCAAACTAGAATTAGTAGAAGGAAAGATGGGATCTAATGGGAGAGATTGAGGTTCAAGGAATATAAGTAGACAATTCTTTTTAAGTAAGGTTTTTGTGGTGTTTATATTTCAGTTTGATAAACACTGTTTTAAGTCAATATTCATTTTAAACTTGTTAGCTAGCAAAATATGTGGTTTCCACATATCAGTCTGACCAAATTATCCAGTACTACCTACTATTGTTAGAATAATGTGACTTAGTTTTATATATATGGAGATCTAATCTATATTTCCAAGCATTTGTCAATTCAAGAATAGGAAATGGAACCTTTATTTTTATCCTAAATTTCAGCAAGGGTAATGCCAGTTATTCCCACCACCTCTAAAGCATCAATAGTTGTTGGTATTCCCTTGTTTTAGCCAGTAAAATTAAGTTTTGGATGACAGAATTCACCCACCATAAACTCCCAGAATACCACACCTGAATTAAGCATTGTTTTAGTTCCTAGGCTGCTCAAGCAAATACCATGCAATGAATGGTTTGGCTTAAACAATGGGAATTTATTTGTTTATAGTTTTGAGGCTAAGTGAAAGTCCAAATCAAGGCATCTTCAACGTAATGCTTTCTCCCTGAATACTATGGCATTCTGGGGCAAGCTGCTGGCAGTGCTTGCTCCTTAGTTTGTCACATGGCAAGGCACATGCCAGCATCTCCTGGTCTCTCCCTTCTGTTCTGGTACCATTGATGTTCAGCTTCTGGCTATTCCCTCCATTGCTTTCTCCCTCAGTCTGTCTGAATTTCATTCTCTTATAAAGGACTCCAGTAATAGGGTTAAGACCCATCCTGGGCCACACCTTAGCTGAAGTAACCTTATCAAAAGGTCCTATTTAACAATGGATTAACTCCCACAGGAATGAATTAACTTTAAAAATGTATTTTTCTGGGGCATATAGAGCTTCAAACCATCATACAAAGATATTTTGAAGATCACTTCTTGAAGAAAACAAATATCTGAATTTGTTTATGGAGTTTTTATTTAAAATTGATATTCTAAAAATAAAAATAAAATTGATATTCTTTTATTTAAATGTGCCTTTTGCTTTGCAGCTTGTTAATTTTACCTAATGATTTAGTAATATTATATTTGGTTAAAATTCCCTGCTAAGTTTTAAGAAATGCCAAAACAGTTAAACAACACTACATTTTTCAGTGAAGTCGATGGAATAAAAGATTAAATAAATCAGTGGAGTAGAAACCAGTAAACTAAATGAAATTGGGCAAAAGTCAATTAAAAGTACTGAATATAAGGGTTGTTATAATATTAAGTAGTAAGTATAAATGGGATAAACCCAGATGATCAGTTCTGACTCCTTAGTGAGTAGTTATACAAAAAGGTATAAAGTTAGTATAACCTTGACCCTAGGATTAGTTTAATCTATTTTGAGAAAAATCATCTTGAGCCTCTAAAGACTTATTTTTAAACTTTATTTTATATATTTAATAATCGAAAATATAGACAATTAAAAACTAAAAAGAAAACACAGTTGACTAAAAGCATACATTTCTCAATTAAATGTACTGAATACATATAAATTTTTTTGGAATCATAAAAATATATTTGGATCATAGTAACACAGTCATACAGTATTTGTCCTTTTGTGTCTGGCTTGCTGTGCTCAACATAATGGCCTCCAGGTTCATCCATGTTGTCATATGCTTTACAACTTCATTTCTTTTTACAGCTGCATAATATTCTATCGTGTGAATAGACTACAGTTTGTTTATTCATTCATCTGTTGATGGACACCTGAGTTGTTTTCAGCTTTTGGCAGTCGTGAATAATGCCGCTATGAATATCGGTGTGCAGATGTCTGTTCGTGTCACTGCTCTCAGTTTTTCTGGGTATATACCCAGTACTGGTATTGCAGGGTCATGTGGCAAGTCTATATTCAACTTCTTTAAGAACTACCAAACAGTCCTCCACAGTGGCTGTACCATTCTGCATTCCCACCAACAGTGAACAAATGTTCTATCTCTCCACATCCTCTCCAACACTTGTAGTTCTCTGTCTTTTTAATAAAGGCCATTCTGAGAGGTGTGAAATGATATCTCATTGTAGTTTTGATTTGCATTTCCCTAATCATTAGTGATGTTGAGCATTTCTTCATGTGTTTTTTTTGCCATTTGTATTTCTTCTTTGGACAAATGTTTGTTTAAGTCTGCCCATTTTTTAATTGGGTCATTTATCTTTTTATTGTTGAGTTGTAACATCTCTTTATATATCCTGGATATTAAACCCTTATCTGACATGTGATTTCCAAATATTTTCTCCCATTGAGTTTCACCCTCTAAAGACTTTTAACACTGTGGTTGGCCAACCATAGTGAGAAATGATGCAGTAAATTTCCCCTCAAGGCTGTTTCCCATAATAGAAAAGGTTGAGACCAACCTAGGGCAGTGTTTAGCACATAGAAGACACTCAGTAAATACTTATTGGATATCAGAATCCTTGGACTTATCTAACATTTTGATTTGCCAATCCCTGTTAACAAGGCATCTTTTAGAATCAACTTGTATGTATCCTTGATAATAATATAATCAGAATTATAGGTTGTAAAATGTCCAATTTTTCATTTTTGCTAACATTAAACTAGTTTACAACAAAAGAAGTGCAGCTATGGCCATATAGAATTCACTGGCTTTATCATATACTCATCTAAGGAACTGGCATTGTAGAATACTGGAGTGGCCTACTAAAGACCTATTTCCATGCCAGCTGTAACCTATGAAGTTAGTGTACTCTACTAAATAATGCATTCATGATTCTATTTCTCCATAGACAGAATACATAGATCCAAGAATCAAGGGAAGCGAGTGAGAATGGTTTTTCCACTATTATACTAAATAGCCCTTCTCCTGATAACAAGTACTGTTTTAGTCATTGTCCAGTCAGGAAAATAGAAATCATTCTCAATCTTTCAAATGGGAAAATTTATTACAGATACTTGATTACACTACTGTTGGAAAGACTGGAAGATCAAAGAGAAGAAAATAGGAATATCAGGAGAAAAAAAAAAAAAGAGGGTTCTAATGCAAATATAATGAAGTTGTACTCTCCCTGGATTGACATCCACAAGTCCTGGTTGGCCCTGAGTTGCATGAAGCACTTCTGCATTGGAAGTACACTGTTGGTCCTGATCAGGAAGCCATGAGGCTGCACTCCTGTTAATGCTGCTAGAAAGTACCACAGATGCTGTTGGAGCCCGCAGCTGCCTGCAGCTGCCCTCATTTACTTACTACAATAACAGCCACTGCTGCCCAAAGCAGGGAAAATTATGGCTTTCTCTCTTCTGTTTTTCAGTTTCCCAATTATGGAAAGTTAGCTAACTGTAGTTCTCAGGCTTTCAATCCTGTCAGTTCAGAGGAGAATATAAAAGGGCAACTGTAAAGCTGAGGGATAAAACATTATCTGGCATAGGTGGGAAAACCTTTTTGGAGAGCTATATGGAAGTAACAGTGTTTATTTGTTTGTTTTTTAAGTGCATAAATTTCTACCCAGCAATTTTATTTCTGATATCTAAACAAAAGAAATCTGTAGCGCTCAGAATTATGTATGTAGGTGTGCATTGCAAAATTGTTTTATTATTTTACTATTGTTAAATAATAACAGTGATACAAATGTCAGTAGAGTCATGATTAAATAAATTTTGATATATTTCCATATTATGGAATTTTAGGCACAGTGTAGTAGCTAGGTCTATGTAAACTAAATAAAAAGATTTTAAAATATACATTAAATTTAAAATTCATAGAGAAAATAACTGCATATATAAATGCCATGGCAAAAGCTTTCAAAGAATATATACAAAACAGTTTTCCTATAGAAGATAGTTAACTATAAGAAGGAGGGTTTAGGGGTTTTGAGAACAGAGATGAGAGAAAATGTTCACTTTTTATACTATAGGTTTCTGTATTTTAAAAAAATTTGTAAGTGAGCATTTATTTTTATATTTCTTCTGAAATATACAACACTGTTTTGGTAAGAAATATGTTAAAATCTGAAGGAAAGAAAAGATTCCTAATAGTAAAATATATGGGCTGATTTTCAATATAGAATTAATAAATTTCTAATGAAATATATTTGCTTAGTACAGGATCTCTCACTATTCATTTATTAGTATTTCTCCATGGTTAAGAAATATTTCAAGAAATTTTGATATTTCCTTAAGTATAGATTTTTATACTTCAGAAGTAAGCTCCTCAGTGTCAGTAGTCTGTATTTAATAAATATACTATGATGTAAAAAAGAAACAAATACACTAGAACAAACTTCAGATGGTATTTTGTTATAAATTGTTGTGTATATTTGTTATTTTAATAAGGAAAAATAGGAAAGAAAGGTGAAGCTTTTTGTGATCCCAGAAAAGATCATGTCCTTAGATCTAACACATTCCTGTGCATGTAAACCTAATGTAGGTGAGAACTGTTGGTTGAATTACTTCTGTTAAGGCCTTTGATTAGATTGCGTGACTGAGGGTAGATTTTAATCTTTTTACTAGAGTCCTTTATAAACAGAGGACTAAAATTCCAAAGGCACAGAGGAAAAAAGTGGCAGAGATGGAGAGAAGCCTCCAGAAGTTGACTAGCCCAGAGAAAAGCCACAGGCCTGGAGAAGAGGGGAGAGATTAGCAAACCGGTATTGTGCCCTGCCATGTGCTTGATCACCCACAAGTGTAACTTGGTGAGACAGCATCTCTTGATGATACCTTGATTTGGACATTTCATGGCCTTAGAACTGTAAGGTTTTTTTGTTTTGTTTTGTTTATAAGAGGTGGATTTATTATTGTACAAAAGTCATACATGGAAAATCCTAAAAGTCAAAATTGACCACACACAGAATTAGTAGTTTAGTAATAACTGACAAGCTGCAATAATAATACTATACATCCAAGTCACCTCAACATTTTTTGAGCATCTACCATGTGGCAGCTTTCTGAAGGTATAAAAATAAATAAATAGGGACTTAAATTTTAAGAAGTTCAAGGTACCGCCCTATTTCTCTGACATGTTTAGTTGTCTATATATTAATTTTTGTGTGTGTGTGAAATGTTTATTTTTAAAGAAGCTTTAGATTACATAAATGTTGCCTCAAAAATATGGGGGCACGGAATGGATGTGGCCCAGGTGGTTGAGCACCCACCTCCCACATGGGAGGTCCTGGGTTTGGTTCCTGGTTCCTCCTAAAAAAAACAACCAACTAACAAGCAAAAACAAATGAAAAAACCAACTCAGGGAAGCCAATGTGGCTCAGTGATTGAGCACTAGCTTTCCACATACGAGGTCCCGGGTTCAATCCCTGGCCCCCAGTACCTCAAAGAAAGGGGGGCGGGTAGCAGATGTGGCTCAAGTGGTTGAGCACCAGCTTCCCACATGGGAGGTCCCGGGTTGGGTTTCTGGTACCTCCTAAAGACAAAAAAAAAGCAAACAAGAATCAAACAAACAAAAAAACTAACTTAGAGAAGCTGATGTGGCTCAGTGGTTGAATACTGTCTTCCCACATACGAGGTCCTGGATTTGATCCCCAGCCCTGGTACCTGAAAAAAACAAAACAAAACAAAACAAAACAACAACAACAACAAATATATATATATATGTTTTTTGTTTGTTTGTTTGTTTTTTTCTTTCCCATATGGTCTACTTTAGTCCATTGTTCATTTCCCAGTCTTGAGGATTTTGAGATGGCGATGCCCACTTTGTTTCTAATTTAGAGGGGGTTTAGATCCCATGGGGCAGATGGATGGAATTGTCTTGATTGCAGTTATAGACACGCTCTGTCCCTTGGGATGGGCGTTGACCATCATCATCCTTTTGTTGATTGTCCTGGGTAAGTCCAGTGAACTGGAGAGTTGCAACTCTGATTCAGGGCTCAACTGGCACATGAACAGACTGAAGATTTAAGTCTCTGGGACATATATTTAAAGTATAGTGCTAATTATAGGTTCAAATTAAAGGGGCAGAAGAGCCATGTGTAGGGAAACTATAAATGAGCATAACTCTGTTACATTGGGGAGCATAAATTCCAAAGTAAGACCCATTGACTGGGTGCCAAATTCCTGAGATTTTCTGCCCTGTTTATAGTGTCTAGATATCTCCAGAGCTCTCAGGAGTTCCACTGTTTGAGGCACTATTTACTGTGGCAGTCAATGAGCTTTTAACCTAATAAATTTCCATTATAATAGCCAACACATTTCTGGTACTTTGCTCCCAGCAGCCTTTAGCAAATTAAAACAAAAGAATAATTTCATTCACCAAGCATTTGTTTTAGCATCTACTATTGATAATATTTTAGTATTGGGGGGAACTGACCATTTAGCGAGACAGACACACCAATAGTCAAATGTAGTAAAATCACATGTACTAGATACTGTAAAATAACCATAAAGTGGAAGTTCAGAGGGAATTACTAATTCTGACTGAGAGGAATGGGATAGTAGAAGTTGGTGGCATATAAGTTGAATCAGAAGGGCTGAATGGGCTGGACTGGAAGACATTCCATCTAAAGAAATGGCATATGTAGACTTGAAAATTTGTATTGGGTTCAGAAGTGCTTAGTTGTATGATTTGGTAAAAATCTTGGGATTCATGGGAGGATTGTGGACATTGAGACTGAAAGGTTCATTTCTAGTGAATGATTTTCTCCTGTAATGTTCCATAGCCTGAGAAAAGAAAGGGAAAATATTAATAAATAAGAACAAAAATGGCTTTTACCCAGCACTCACTATGTTCCAAATATAATTCTAAATATTTTACATTTATTAACTTATATGCTTCTCAAGAGGTAGGTACTGTTACAGAAAGGAAATTGAGGCACAGAGTTTTTAGAAGACTGAGTATTGGTAAGATATGGATGTAGTAGGAAATAGACTTAAAGCATTAGATTTGGTGAAAGACTTAAGTGATCGTTTGAGTGCTTCACATGACGTCCAGAAAGGATTAAGTGGCTCATGCAGCTGGTGATGGAGCAAAACAGAGACCCTGGATTTCATTATTCCCAATTAAGTGCTCTTTCTTCTCAAAGTAGCAAAGGTATTTATAGGGTTCTGGTGAGAAAAAAAGTTTAAACAGTTGACCAGAAAAGTAAAAAAAGATACATAGTTTGCAACTGAGGACCCTCTCAACCTGCTTCGTCTTACCGTAAAAGATGATTCCAGAGTCCTCTTTTATTCTGTATTGTCTCTGTCCCTTTTAGTCTAAATGATGGAATTTTTATCAGAACTTCTGCATGTTTTCTATGAATCTTATTGGGATTCCCTCCATTAGACAAAAATCACAACCACAAATCTCTTTCATGTATACCCTTTCTTTACCTTGACCTCAACTGTGAAGCTGCTGTGGGACAGTGTCTTTAAGAATTTTAGAAGTCATAGTGTTTAATAGAATTTGTGAGATGTACTCTTAAGACTCCTAAAGGGTCTTTAGTCTGTCTGAAAGATGCTATCAGGCACCTTCTTTGATCTGAGGTCTCAACACAGGGTTTTACAGTAATGTCATTTTCTTTATCTTTAGACCATATTTTCCTCCTACACCTGTTAAAAGTAAATATTAAATGGTACTCAAACTTCTAAAACAGATTTGGTTGCTTCTTCAGGAACTTTAAATATATATATATATTATTAGAGAAGTTGTGAACTTAAAAAAACAATCATGCAGGGAGAGGGAAGAATAGGTGTAACATGGGACATTTTTGGGACTTAGGAGTTGTTCTGAATGACATTGCAATGACGGATACAAGCCATTATACATTTTGTCAAAGCCTATAAAAATGTGCAGTGCAAAGTGTTAACAATAATGTAAACTATTGGCCATGGTTAGTATCAAGGCTTCAATATGTGTTCATCAATTTTAACAAATGTACCACACTAATGAAAAATGTTGTTAATGGGGAAAAGTGTGGGAGGGGGAGGGAGGGGAAATATGGGAATCCCCATATATTTTCGATGTATCATTTATGGAATCTAAAGTTTCTTTAAAACTAAAATTTTAAAAATCATGCATAATATGCAGAATTCCCATTCATCACCCCTCCACCACCACCTTGCATTGTTGTGGAACATTTGTTACAGATTATGAAAGAAAATAATCAAGATATTACTACTAACTATGGTCTGTAGCTTACATTTGGTATATTTTTTCCATACACCCTTCCCATTATTAGCACCATGTATTACTATTGTACATTTGTTATAGTTCATGAGAGAACAGTCTCATAATTGTACTGTTAATCACAGTCCATCATCCTCCACATGGTTCAATGTGTTACAGAGTCCCATGCCTTGTACAATTCATCCAGATTGTATACATATGTGGCTCTCAGTTTCATCACAGAGTTGTGCAATCATAGCCTCAGTAAATTTTCCTTAGGCCAAAAGAAAAAATCTCATACTCCCCTGTTATGGACCCTTAGCATTGATATAGTACCTTCTCTGATATTGATGCAAAAATATTATGATGTTGTTGTTAACTATAGTCCATAAGTTACATTAATTGTAATTTTAATTAAATACATCACCATGCATCACCATGTTCTTACTACCTTGTAATAGTGATGTACATTTGTTCTAGTTCATAGAACATTCTTGTATTTGTACTGTTAACCACAATCCTCATCCACCACCAGGTTCACTGTTACACAGTCTCTAGATTATTCTTAGCTTTCTTTCAATTGACCTTTACCTCCCTAGACTACCCTCGTTCAACCGCAATCACATTTATAATCTAGCCATGTTAGTTATACTCACTATAATGTTGCCATCAATTCTACCCACTTCCACACTTTTACAGTCAAGCTAAATAAAAATTCTACATACATTAAGCATCAGTACCCCTTCTCAGCCCTCATCGTATCTAGTAACCTGTGCTCTAGATTTTAACTCCATGTGTTTATTCTTCATATGTAGTTCATATTGGTGAGACCATGCAATATTGGTCCTTTTGTGTCTGGCTTATTTCACTCAGCATAATGTCTTCGAGGTTCAACCATGTTGTCATATGTGTCCCAATTTCATTTCTTCTTACAGCAGCATAGTACTCCATCATATGTATGTAACAAATTTTGTTTTTGATTCATTAGTTGATGGACACTTCGGTTGTTTCCATCTTTTGGCAAATGTGAATAATACCACTATGAACATCAGTGTGCAAATGTCTGTTTACATCCCTGTTTTCAGTTCTTCTGTATATATTCGTAATAGAGGGATTGCTGGATCATATAGCAGTTCTATATTTAGCTTCCTGTGGAACTGCCAAACTGCCTTAACCATTCTGCATTCATACCAACAGTGAAGAAGTGTTCCTATTTCTCCACATTCTCTCCAGCACTTACAGTTTTCTATTTTTTTAAAATAATGGCCATTCTGTGAGGTGTGAAATGATACCTCATTGGCGTTTTGATTTGCATTTCCCTAATAGCTAGTGATATTGAACATTTTTTCATGTGCTTTATCTCCATTTGTATTTCTTCTTTAGAGAATTGTAGATTTAATTGTTTAGCCCATTTTTAAGTTTGTTTGTTTGCTCTTTTATCATTGAATTGTATGATCTCTTTATATAGCATGCATATCAAACCCTTATTGGATATGTAGTTTCCAAATATTCCATTGAGTAGGCTGCCTTTTCACCTTCTTGACAAAGTCCTCTGAATCACAAAAAATGTTTAAGTTTGAGGAACTCCCATTTA
Organism: Cabassous unicinctus; assembly: GCA_029593785.1. Taxonomy (NCBI): domain Eukaryota; kingdom Metazoa; phylum Chordata; class Mammalia; order Cingulata; family Chlamyphoridae; genus Cabassous; species Cabassous unicinctus. The sequence continues at coordinate 2,514 of JAQZBX010016696.1, read as the reverse complement.
TCCATTTTTTCTCTCATTGCTCGTGCTTTGGGTGTAAAAGTTAAGAAACCACCACCTACTACCAGGTATTGAAGATGTTTTCCTACAATTTCTTCTAGAAGTTTTATGATTCTAGCTTTTATATTTAGGTCTTTGATCCATTTGGGGTTAATTTTTGTATAAGGTGTGAGATAAGGGTCCTCTTTCTTTCTTTTGGTTATGGCTTTCCAGTTCTCCCAGCAACATTTGTTGACTAGAGTGTTCTGCCCCACTAGGTGGAATTGACGGCCTTGTCAAAACTCAGTTGACTGTAGACATGAGGGTCTGTTTCTGAATAATTAGTTCAGTTCAGCTGCTCTTTATGTCTGCCTTTATGCCAGTACCATGCTGTTTTTACCACTGTAGCTAAGTAATATGATTTAAAGTCCAAAAGTGAGAGACCTTCAATTTCATTCTTCCTTTTAAGATGTTTCTAGCTATTCAGGGGCCCTTCACTCTTCAAAATAAATGATAGTTGGCTTTTCCATTTCTTTTTAAAAAGCTTTTGGAATTTTTATTGGGATTGCATTGAATCAGTAAATATGTTTGGGTAGAATTAACATCTTAACAATATTTAGTCTTCCAATCCATGAACACCAAATGTCCTTCTGTTTATTTAGGTCTTCTCTGATTCTTTTAGCAATGCATTATAATTATCTGAGTACAGGTCCTTTATGTCCTTGGTTAAGTTTATTCCTAAATATTTGATTCTTTTAGTCACTATTATAAATGGAATTTTTTCCTGACTTCCTCCTCAGATTGTTCATTACTAGTGTATAGAAACACTATTGATTTTTGCAAATTAATCTTGTATCCCACCACTTTGCTGAACTCTTTTATTACCTCTATTAGCTTTTAGTGGATTTTTTGGTATTTTCTTGGTATAGGATCATATCATCTGCAAATAATGAATGTTTTATTTCTTCCTTTCCAATTTGGATGTCTTTTATTTCTTTTTCTTGCCTGATCTAGCTACAATCTCTAGCATTATACTGAACAACAGTGGTGACAGTGGGCATCCTAGTCGTCTTCCTGGTCTCAAGAGGAAAGCTTACAGTCTTTCACTATTGAATACAATGTTACCTCTGGGTTTTTTAATATATGCTCTTTATCATGTTGAGTAAGTCTCCTTCTATTCCTATCTTTCGGAGTGTTTTTATCGAGAAAATATGGTCTATTTTATCAAATGCCTTTTCTACATCAATCGAGGATTATGTGATTTGTCTTCTTTGATTTATTAATGTAATGTATTATACTGATTTTCTTGTGTTGAACCACCCTTGCATGCTTGGAATAAAACCCATTTGATCATGATGAATAATTCTTTTAAAGTGTTGTTGGATTTGATTAGCAAGTATTTTATTGAGGATTTTTGCATCATATTCATTAGAGTTATGGGTCTGTAATTTTCTCTTTTCATATTATCTTTATCTATCTTTGGTATTAGGGGTATATTGGCTTTATAGAGTTTGATAGCATTCTCTCCTGATCAATATTTTGGAAGGGTTTGAGTAAGATTGGTATTAAATCTCCTTTGAATGTTTGGTAGAACTCACCTGTGAAGCCATCTGGTCCAGGGCTTTTCATTTTTTGTGGGGGGGCGGGAGTTGATGACTTTTTCAATCTCTTTACTTGTGATTGGTTTGTTGATGTCTTCTGTTCTTCTAGGGTCAGTGTAGGTTGTTCATATGTTTCTAGGAATTTGTCCATTTCATCTATGTTGGCTAGTTTGTTGGTGTGCAATTGTTCATAGTATCCTCTTATGATCTCTCTTATTTCTGTGGGGTCAGAAATAATGTCCCCACTTTCATTTCTGATTTTATTCATTTGTATCTTCTCCCTGTTTTTCTTTGTCAATCTAGCTAAGAGTTTGTCAATTTTGCTGATCATCTCAAAGAACCAACTTTTGATTTTGTTAATTCTATTTTTTTGTTGTTGTTTTTCTCAATTTCATTTATTTCTGCTCTGATCTTTGTTATTTCATTCATTCTGCTTGCTTTGGGAATAGTTTGCTGTTCTTTTACTAGTTCCTCCAGCAGTGCAGTTAGGTCACTGATTTTGACTCTGTCTTCTTTTTTAATGTAAGCATTGAAGGCTATAAACTTCCCTCTCAGCATTGCCTTCACTGCATCCCATAGGTTTTGGTATGTTATGTTCTCATTTTCATTCATCTCGAGATATTTACTGATTTCTCTTTCAATTTCTTCTTTGGCTCACTGATTATTTAAGAGTGTGTTGTTTAATCTCCATATATTTGTGAATTTTTCCTTTTTCTGCCAGTTGTTGATTTCCAGCTTCATTCCATTTTGATCAGAGAAAGTACTTTATATAATTTTGATCTCTTTAAATTTATTGACATTTGTTTTGTGACCCAATATATGGTTTACCCTAGAGAAATATCCATGAGCACTGAAAGAAGAATGTATATCCTTCTGTTTTGGGTTGCAATATTCTATGTATGTTTGGTAGATTTAGTTCATTTATCAGATTATTCAA
>JAQZBX010016695.1:0-36232 GCA_029593785.1 Cabassous unicinctus | reverse complement strand
TTTTTTTTTTTTGATAGTGGCAGATTCAATAGCTACTGAAGATGGTATTTTGGGGGTTAAAAGACACGAGTAAGGATTTGCTGTACAAGATGCTGGAAGGCACAGAACTACCCCCCGAGGTTCAGTTTTTGCATTTTTGTTTCCTTATGATTCCCTTATTCAGTCAAGCACCAGATGGTCCCCGAGTTCGTAAGTGCCAGGGCGGGAAGTGCCCGACAAATTGGCTGCAAGTCTTAAAGTGAAAATCTCAGGTAACTGGGAATAAAAAGAGAAGAGAAGAATTTTGACAGAGTGCAGTTCTAAATATACGTTTAAATGAACAAACAAAAGAAAAAGGAAAAGCGATGTGCTGCTCCACCGTGTCCTAACGTCGCAGCCTCAGCCCCACAGGAAAGAGCGACTTTTTTGACCGCAGAGCACTTCCCTTGTATTTTTAATCTCCCTTATTGAGTCTTTCATTTCCATAAGCTCTGTTGTTTTTCTAGTCAACATTTCAAATTTTTCTTTGTGCTCTCTCAGAATCTTCTTAATGTTTTTTTAAAATTTCTTTAGCCATGTTGCCCTTCACTCCATGATTTCATTTAGGAGATTTGTATGAACCTCATTTATTAGCTGTTGCAAGTCCTGTGTCTCATCTGGAGCTTTGATTTGTTCCTTTGCCTGAGTCATATCTTCTTTTATCTTTGTATGGCTTGTAATTTTTTTTTTTTGCTGAAGTCTAGGATTCTGATTATAATGCTGACTTTACTCTGATGTTCAGTTTCTCTCTTGCCTGTGGATTTACTGTTAAGTGGCTGTGTGCTACCACTGTTATTTGACTATTGTTTTAACTTGTTCTAGATATTTAAGATTGTCCCTTTTTAACTGTTCAATCAAGGGCTATGGATCTAATAATGGAGTGCACGCCAGTTTCCAAGGGACTTAGAAAGGGTGGCAGTAAAGGCATCTGCTTGCCTCATTTATTTATTATTTTTCTTCTTCATGCATGTTTCTATTGTGGCCAGCAGATGGTGCTATTTGGCAGACATCTCAGTTCAGACCCCAGATGCAAGTAGGGAATGCATTCAATATAACTCCTCAGTTGGATGGGTGGTGTAGAAGCAATGTCCTCAGCCCTGGTTAAGCCTCACAAGCAAACTTTGTCAAAGACTGTTCTCCACCCTTGGCTGGACACACCTTCCCTCCCTCTGCCTCTTCAGCAATCAGTTTGGGGCAGCAGAGAGTGATTGAGAAGGGAAATTATCTTTAGCTCTCTGTGGATCTCAGGGCAAACAATGTCACAGCCTTACCCAGCCTGGAAGTGTGCAACACCTCTAATGCAACAGACCAAATTTGCTGGCCAAAATCTGAATTTGCTCTAGGTGGTGTCCCTCCATCTCCCCTTCCTTGGGGAAGAGGACCCTTGCAACTCCCTCAGTCCACAGACACTTCAGTTGACAGGTGTTGCTGTCCACAGACTGCTAGCTGCTCTGTAGGTGGGGCAAAGGTGTTTGCTGTTATTTTTGCAGCTCTACTCACTGAATTTTTCTGACAGCTGACACTTCTTTCCTTCACCCCTTTCTCTTCTGGTTGGTGTCTCACCTTCTCCTGGTGTCCTTAGCCCAAGAGCAGCCATCCAGACTATCTCTGCCTCTACTCTAGCTATTTTTTTTCTGGGAGGAAACTGATCCCTCCACTTCTCTAATCCTCCATTTTCTTGGAAGTTCTAAAGTATTCTCTTATAAACATTTTTTTTTTCTGTAAGGTTAGTAGTAACATCACCATTTTCCATTCTGATTTTAGTTATTTGCTACTTTTCTATTTTTTTCTTAGTCTAGCTAAAGGATTGGTGATTTTCTTCAAAGAACCAACTTTTCATTTTCTTTGTTCCCTCAATTGTTTTCTATATTTTATTTATCTCTGCTCTAGTCTTAATCATTTCTTTCCTTCTGCTGAATTTGGATTTAATTTGTTCTTCTTTTCCTAGATCCTCAGGAAAAAATGTTAGGTTATTAGTTTTAATTCTTTCTTCTTTTTTAGTGTAGCTGTCAAATTTCTAAATTTCCCTCTGATCACTGCTTTCATTACATATCATAGGTTTTAGTATATTGAGTTCATTTTTTATTTAGGTCTAACTACTATCTAATTCCCCTTGTAATTTATTTTTCATCTCATTGTTTGCTTAAGAGTGTGACGTTGAATTTCCACATATCTGTGAGCTTTCCAGTTTCCTTCTGTTATCAATTTCTAGATTCATTTCATTTCAGACAGAGGAATTACTTTGTGTGATTTAAAGTTTAATGAATTTATTGAGACTTTTCTTGTGCCCCAACACATGATCTATCCTGGAGAATGATCCAGGTGCATTTGAAAAGAATGTTTCTTCTGCTGCTGTTGGATGAAATTTCTCATATATTATTTTACATATAGTTGGATTATAGTGTTTTTCAGGTCTTTTTTCTTGTCAATCTTCTATCTAGACATTCTACCCAGTATTTAAAATTGTGTAATGGAATCTCCAAATGTTACAGAACTGTTTCTCCCTTCAATTCTGTCAATGTTTGCTTCATATATTTTGGGCCCTTTTCATTAGGTGTATACATGTTTAAAATTGTTAAATCTTCTTGTTAAACTGACCCTTTTTAAACTTATATAATGCAATCCCTATAGTAACCATAAAGAGAATATCTAAAAATCTAAACAAAAGGAATTTAAAAGTGATTCATAATGGCTCAATATTAAAGGTCATGAAAACAAAAAGGAAGACAATAATGGAGAAAAGGAGGGACCAAAAAGCATAAGACATATAAAACAATTAACAAAATCATAGAAGTAAGTCTTGCCTTGTCTTAATTACCGTAAATGTAAATAAATCCAATTCTGTTTTAGTGTGCTAGGCTTCTATGACAAATACCACACAATGAGTTGGCTTAAACAATGTGAATTTATTGTTTCATAGTTTTAGAGGTAGAAGACTTGTTTTTTCATGGGTTTCATAGCTTTCAGGTGCTGTCTTGCCACAATCCTTGGGTTTCTTGACATGTATCCCAGCCTCACTTCCCATGGTAATGTCCTGTCCTTTCTCCTCTGGGTTCTTGCTAACTTCTTATTTCTCCCCATGTCATTCTTCATTTGAGGCCTCCAGTAATCTGAATTAAGACCCATTCTCATTCATGTGGGCCTTTACTTGACAAAAAAAATAATATCTTTATAAGGTCTCACTTGCAATGGGTTCACACCCACAGAAATACAGATTAAGATTAAGAACATGTCTAAATTGGGGTAGATAATTCAACTGACCACACTCTCCAATCAAAAGGCACAGATTGGCAGAATGGATAAAAGAACATGCCCAATAAAATCAACTCCTCATTGTTTAATGTTTTATCATCAGAATGCAGTAATCCAGTTACATTTTCAGGCTCCACTACTAATTTGGGTTCTCTTGCTATTTTCACCAAATCTGCAGTTATTTACTCCACTGAAATCTTGAAGCCCTCAAAATCATTCATGAGGTTTGGAATCAACTTCTTCAAGAACCCCATTAATATCTATAATTTTACCTCTTCCCTTGAAACACAAATGTTTCTTAATGGAATCTAGAATGGTGAATCTTTTCAAGAAGATTTTCAACTTACTTTGCCCAGGTCCATCAGAGGAATCACTATTTATGGCAACATGTTGTGTTAGCAGGCATGAAAATCTTAATCTCAATGTACATCTTCATCAGAGCTCTTAGAGGACCAGGATCATTGTCAACGTGCAGTAATACAGTATAAAGGGATCCTGGAAATGGACCTTCCTCATTTAGCCTCCTTTTATTAGGACCCCCTTTTCTGGTGTGTCAGAAAATAGGGCACTTGGCCAGACCTTGAACAACTGCCTTGCAGGCCTATAATATTCCTTGGAGGATGAGAGGAAAAAAGGGTCCAGCCAATAAGCACCTTGTTTGCTCAGTAAATGGTACAGGTTATGCAAATTAGCAAGGAACTTGTTTGCAGGACTGGGGCATTGTGTTATCCATGGAAACATGTTCTGTTGTCCAGTTTCATCACTCATTAGTGAGGTCCCTGGACTTGACTATCCAGAGCAGGGAATCCAAGCCAGTTTTTCCTGAATTGGGACAGGGTGTGTGGGATCCTAGAGCCCTGCTCTAGAACTTTCCTACCACAGAGGCTAGGACCCAGCTAATAGCCTTGAGGGCCTAAATCAGCAAGGCTATGTAAACAGAATCACCTGGTCTCCTCCACCACTTTTCCATGTCTCTACATCTCCCCTCCCCTCTTACATGCTCAACCTTACTCTCACAGTTCTGCTAGCCAATAAACATGTATTTGAGCTCACATTAACCTGTACCCTAGCTAGCTTATGTGGACACAGCTTGAACCATGATTGGCCCTGGAAACTCTGGAGCCCCAGGAGAGTCCTGCCAGGTAGTAGCTCCAGTTCTTTGGATTTGGAGTAGCCAAAATGTCCAGTTGTCTCATCCTGGAGGAATGGTTAAAGATCAGTATTGAAGGACAGGGCTTATCTTTGGCCCAGGGGTAAATAGTAGAATGGAACACTTACACAGAACTTACTGTGTGTCCACCACTATCTAGACACTTTAAGATATTCTGTCATTTAATCTTCATGACAAAATGATGAATTTGATCATATCATTATCACCATTTTATCAAAGAGGTTGTAGACTAAATCATTCTGTTACAGTCACACATTCAATTCTTGGAGGGGGAGAAACACAATCCACAACTGAGACCCCAGATCTCATGATCTTCACCAGCAAGCCCTGAGAGAGTGGAGAGGGTAGCTTGCTTGGGAGATGCCACAGGAACTTTGGGGCACAGGATCAGGTGATGCAACTGGAGCAGGAAAGGAAGGTTTCAGGTGATCTGGGTCCCCTTAACCCTAGGAAGGTCTGTCTGGCTTCCCATAGGCCATGGGCCTACCCAGGTGACTGGTAATGAGAGTCCTGCTAGACCAGGGCTGTCTAGAAGCAAAATGCCACTACACCCCACCTGACTGAATAAGCTGAATGGGTCCCCCACACACCAACCTGGTCATCTTACTCTTGGCACTTCCCTGGTAATGAAGTTTATTTCTTACATTTCCTGAACATGTACACATTCCACAATGAATAATGTACTTTTATAAGTTCTTTAGCTTTTTCCAACAGATCAGGATATTTATTTTTATAAGCCTTTTTTTACTCTTAAAATTATACGTGAGAATATTACTTTCTTGACAAGCACCACTTAAAACAATAAAAAAGTAATGTTTCTGGGCAATGGCATGTGAGTTATTTTGAGCACTTAGAAAAATGACAGAAATACAGGACAGAATCTCTTTTCTTTAAATGCATCTAACATGACTTACTTAATTAGAGAGGAAAAGTGTGTTAAATGTATATAAATACATGTTAGTTTGTATCTGAATTAATCAGGGTGTGTGTTTTGGAGTATATGATTGATGACATTATGGACTATACATAAAATTAGGAAACCATCAAAAACCTGAGTTCCTGAGTGAGGTAACCACACTCCAATTGAAAACATAAATACATTAGCTTTAACATGTATTTGGGTGGTGGAGGAACACACATCCTTAATTTGGTAAGTTAGCTATTATGCTCAAAGAAATCATTTAATCTTAACTGCAGAAAAGGTCAGGTTATGGTTCATATGGAATTTCTCTGGGTTATATTCCATGAGTAATGGTCAAAGGGATGCTTGTTTCACTTTATTATCACAGGGTTTTATTTTTGTGAAATTAATTCATGGGGTAGACAGTAATAAAGAAAGACAGGAAAAAACTGATAAATGCACAGTGACAAGTTTGATGAGTGACATGAAGGAATAGTAGAGTCAAAATTAAACCAATGGGGATGAGATAGGGATAATTAACTTCGGGTAAAACTCAGAGAATGGATATCTGAGGAATTGTCATTAATATAAGAATGTAGGAAAATGAGTGTGTGGTAAGAATGTTTGTAGAGATTAAAATAGGAATGAAAGCTCACTATAGTGCTCAGTGTAGAGATAACATCTGTCCTACTTTGTGCTTGTGTGGTTCTGAGAGGGTGTATCAGCTATTAACTACTTTTGGAGACTTGAGGAAGATTATTCTTTACTTGTGGGGTGAAAATTAATTGCTTCAGTTTGAGATATATTTCAGTTTAGAGATCTGTAACAAACACAAGCAGAATTTACAGCTTAGATATAAAATCCAGACAATAGTTTTAAACAGAGCATGGAAGATTTCTGGCAAAAATGGAAGGAATTGTAAAAATGCATGAGATTTCCAAGACATTATGTAACATTTAGTTTTGAGATGCTTCAATAGTATTACTTTAAAATTTCTTCATGAAGACATTCAGAAGAAGAGACTAGAATAGTTTGAAGACAGTCAAGAGCCTCAGATTAAAAAAAAAAAAAAAAGAAAGAAAAGAAGACCTTAAGAAAAGCAAAGAATTCATGGTCCAATTCCAGTCCCTTCTATTTAAACCTATATGTGATGCTGGAGTTTGTAGGTGTATTTCCAGAGGCTGTAGTCTCTGGCCTGCCCATTTGCCAGCTGTGCCAGGAATCTCCGTGGAGCTGCAACTCCTACTCTACAGCTCAATGGACTTACCCAAGTCACCTGGTGAGGAGACAATGATGGACAACAGCCACCCCAGGGAATGGAGATAGCCTGCAGCTGCAGGCAGGATAATCCCATCCCCCGTATCCATGGGATATAAGCCCCCTCTCACTTGGAGGTGGAGTGGACATCACCATCCCAAACTCATCAGGATTGGAGGAAGAGCTATGGCTAGAGTGGACTTAAAGGTATTTTGTTGTAGACCTAATGCGATTCAAGCAATGGAAGAAATTACAACAGTGAGGGTGAGCCAGTGGTCACTGCATGCTTTTGGGGCAGGGACGTGAAAAAAGTTGCTATACAGGTGCTTTTTCAGGACTTGGGAATTATCCTGAGTGACATTACAAGGACAGATATAGGTCATTTTACATCAGCATATAACATGCAGAATTGTGTGGGAGAGTGTGGTCTACAATGTGAACTATGGTCCATGCTTAATGGCAAAGCCCCAGGATGTGTATATCCATTGCATGTGATGTGCCACACTAACGAAAAATGTTTATGTGTGATGTTATGGGAGGTGTGGGAGGTGGGGAACATGGAAATCCCTGTAATTTTTGTGTAACATTTATGTAATCTAAGCATCTTTTAAAATATTTATTACAAAAAAAAAAGACTCATTGGATTTAATTTTGAGGAGATCGTTGGTGATCTTAATCATATTTATTTATGGTGAAATCATAAGTTACATTAGAAATTCACAGGGTGAGGGGATGTGAGAAAATGGTAACTACATGTAGTTAGCTTTGTACGTTTCATTACAAAGAGGACAATAGTGGAGCAGGAGCTGAGGTAACATAGTTTCAGAGGTGGTTTGGGTTTCAAGATGGAAGATAGTGTGTTTAAATCATGAACGATGGATGGAAAATAAAAGGAGAGGTTGCTGGTAAAAGTGATTTGGTATATATTCAATAATTCAACTTTATCAAGAATGTAAAAAAAAAGGGATTCATTTAGACAAATTGGATGGCCAGGGGTAGAGATGATTCTTAAGTTTAATTTCACTTTTCACAGAAAAGGAATAACTGAAGGTTATGAATCTATGAGTATTTGTAGATTTCATAATAAAGATTACTGTCTGGATTTTTGAGTAGCTATTAGCTGCTATTGGAGACTTGTGAAAGATTATTGTTTCCTTGTAGGGTGAAAATTAGTTGCTTCAGTTTGAGATAGTTTTCCAAATCAATTAATTCCTCTGTGAAGTAGGAGGCAATCTCATCTGTTAAAAGTGAAGAGAGGCAGTGCCATTCTCCGCCTCGCCATGCACCATTGACGAGGGGCAGAGGTTATGATCAGAGGCAGAGGGGCACACGCTCCCTGCTCCCGCACAGGTTCGTGCTCCCACGCTGGGGCTGAGGCGGCGGTGGTGGTGGCAGTGTCTGAGGCTATGCAGGCGGAAGGCTTAAGCGTGATGTTGGGGGGATGGACAGGGTGCGGCAGCTGTAGGGGCAGGAGCTGCTGCTTGTGCGCGAGTGACGGCCCTGGCAGAGACACCACTTGCTTGTCTCCTCCCAGTGGCTTCTCCTACTAAGATCTCTGTACACCTTAGAAATACTTGAGAAGGAAGAGTGATGAAGATGGGCATGAAGTCTGTGTTTTATAGCTGCATGTGTAGGGAAGCAAATGCTTACCTAATTTGATGTGTTTAAATTTTTTTGAGATTTCAATAAGCATTTTATGTCTCTACTGATGGTGCCTTCTGGCAATGAACAATTATATGAGGACCCAAACCCCAAGATGCAGAGCCAGCAAACAAACTCAGAACAAAAGTTGTCTAAAATGAATCATAAGGCTTTGGAGAACATTAATGCAGTTGGCTAAGGCCTGAAGCATCTCTTTCAGCCCCAGCGCAGGGGGTCATCAATGTCTCCACACAATGTGCAGCAAATTGAGGCAGAGCCAGAGCCTAAATGGATATGGAAAGCCAGAACACATTTGTTTAGGTTTATGGTGTCTCCACTCCCCCCACAGCTCTGAATCGAGACTTGCAGCAGACCTGAGTGCCACCGAAGATGAAGAGAGGGACTAGCTTGCATAGTAGGTGGGGTAAACCAGAGGCCACAAAAATAAGCCCTCAAATCAACAGGAGATGTCAGCTGTGATGCAGTCAGGCTGACCCAGGTCTTCATCCAGGACAGATGCTCCTATCAACTCAGCTGTGATGGAAATAGCTTGTGCTGTTGCTGCATGTCTACCAGAACTGGAGGCAACTGCAGAGCAGATTGAATGGTTGGAAGTAAGCAGCCTTGCACGGATTTCCAGTACAGTAGCCTCTAACATCCACGGCAGCATCCACATGGACTCTGTGGATGGAACACCAGACCCTCAGTGCACAACTTACCTGCAGCAGATGATCCTGAAGCTCACAGAACAGGTCAAGATTGTGCAAACTGCCTGGGATTACAACATTGCTGAGTAGTTGAAGCTTTCCAGCAGTGCAGACAAGCTACATGCAAGCTGCATCAAGCAGGTTTTAGAGAAGAAGAACCAGAAATCCTTCCAAACCATCCTTCAGTTACCAAAGAAGCTTGAACACTCCACCAGGAGATCCAAGAGGTAGCACAGAATGGGATCCCACACCAAAGTCTGAAGGATGTGCAGTGGATTGTGTCAAGTGTGAACTATCTAGTTTCTCTTAGGCAACCCATTCTGCAGCAGGGGCTGTGGTCTCAAAGCCCAGACAGATTGCCTCATTGATTCAGACTAAATTTGGCAGCTCAGACAAAATCTCTAAACTGAAGGACTCTTTTGAGGAAGGACAAGTGGAGGATAAGGGAAAGACTTTGGGGGTAATTTCAAACTTTCAATAGAGCCCAAAATATTGTAGTGAAGAAGATTGTTCTAGTGCCACATCAGGCCCAGTGGGAGCCAACAGCACCCCTGGGGCATCACTGTAGGAGCATCCAGCTCGAATACAAACACCTTGGACATGCGGAGCTCAGGATTTGATGCACTACTACATGAGATCCAAGAAATCCAGGAAACAGAGGAATCCTATGAGGCCCTCAAGGAACACCATCAGAGGGACTATTTCTTAATTATGCAAACCTTATAGGGGGAGTGATACAGGTATGAATGGCTAGACTAACAATTAAATGACTCAACAGAGCTCCACCACAATGAAATCTTGAACTTGAAGCAAGAATTAGTCATCATGGAAGAGAAAATCCCTTTCAGCCCTGTGAATGTGCTGGAACATCCAGGAGGCCCTGAAGGCATGACAGACCCACATCTCCAAGATGGAGCTACAGCAGCAGCTGGTGCAGCTGGAAGGACTGGAGAAAGCTACTGCCTGGAACCTTCTAGGCAAACTCATCAACACCCTCTGGCCATTATGGTGGTCCTTTTGGTCTTTGTTTCTACAAGGACCAACTTCATGTTTACCCTTATGAAGACTCACAACAGGATGTTCAGCACTTTATTCCTCATGGTTTTCTTTGCCTGTTTCTGGAAGCACTGGGATGCCCTCTTTAGCTATGTGGAGCATTTCTTCTCATGCCCCAGATAATGCTGGCACAAGAAGGCAGCTAATCCCCTACTCTCTGGTGAGTGTATGCAGCATTGAATTAGACAACAACCTACCTACTCCAAAGTTTTCTACAACTACAAAAGAGTTGAATGAATTTACTTACATTTAGAATAATGGATTTTTCTTCAAGAGATACAATTGCAATAGTAATGTTTAGATTTTATCCAAGAAGATTTTTGGGGGAAAATCTTGGATCATTTCTATGTAGCATGATTTTCCTTGGGACACAAATCTTAAAATGGTCCTTTAATATGAACAAACAGTCTGGAGCACACTGAAGGGCAATCTAAATTGTGACTTGAATGACTGCACTAAACCCACTGAAAAGATGAGAAAACCTGATTAGGGCAAACCAATTCAAACTAACCCTGTGTGTTGTATGGTCTCACCACCTTTCTCCCTTCCAGACTAACTTTACTGTGAAATTCTACCGCATTCCATGTCTGAATATTTGGATTTGCGTGGATTTTCCTTGTCTGTGGAGGAACACATGAATCTCCCAGACTTTCTCATCCATGTTGACCACTCATGCTAACCCTAGAAGTATGATCACTTAACTTCTGCTAGGATACAAAAGTGAAAGCATCTTGCCTCACAGGATCACTGCACAGCCCTACTGCAATATTTTGAAGTATCCCTCTAAATACATAATTTTAAGAAAAATTCTTTGGCTACACTTTCAGTTTTTTAAAATATGTATATAGTCACCAAATTAAAAACAAAAAAATCCAAACAGCATACTTGAAGAATGTAATACTCAAATTCTCAGTGCTTCCTTACAGCTTATAATAGGATTTAAAAATTATTGTTAGCATTCTGGGCAAGATGGTGTCAGTTTAATTGGGTAGCCACCATCTCTCTTGCAAAAAATGGCTGAGAGGGTACAAGATCCTGCCTGAGTGAGCTGTTCTGGGAGCCCACAGAGCAGGAGACTTTGGAGCATCAATCTGGAGGTAGCTGGACATTTTAGCTCTGTAGATGGAAACCACAGATTGCTAAGCCCCACCCTCAAGGTAAAAAACCCAAGGGAAGACCTAACTCAGGCAGGTCACCCAGCAGGAGGGAGCATTCTCCAAGAGTGGGAGGGTTCTGGCAAAGGGCAGAGAGGGGTTTCCTTTCTGTGAGTTTGGTTACCTGGACCCCCTTTGAGCTTTGGAGAACATACCAGCCAACTCAAGGTGGCACCAGGCAGAGGGGAGAGGTGAATCTGCTGACGAAGCCTGATTTACCTAAACACCCTGGCATTGAGAAACTTGGCCTATGAGAGGGTGGATTCAGGCAATTGACTAGTTATGTGCTGAAAACTATCAAAATTTCAACTCTTCTAAGGGAGGCAGGCAGTAGGAAGCACTTAATAAGCTTCCAAGAGCCTATTTAGGGTCCCCCAGGAGAAGGGGGTGGTCTAGAAGAGGGTTGAGAGTCATTTCTGTGAAGTAAATTCAGTCTCCAGGGTCCCATTAGAATTTCAAAAGGGAACTCAACCTGAGAGGGGAGGGGGGATCTGCTTACACAGCCTGTTGAGTCCTGCTGCCCTGGGAGAGTCAAACCTGCCTGAGGGAAAGTGACTGAATAGCTTTCTGAAAAGTTATCTGACCCAACCAGAAAGTTTGGCTCAGTGGAGGAGTTTCTGCCTTGAATATACGAGGTCCTAGTTCAATTCCCAGCTTCTCTTAGATTAGTGATCCCAGCTTCTCTTAGAGTAGTGATCAAACATCTGGCTGATACTTTACTACAAGGAAAACATAGACATTATTTTTGCATTATTTTTCTTAAAAAAGAGTTACTTTTAAAAATATTTAAGTTAGTTTACTTGCTGAAACCCACTTTAAAACCTGCAGAGAGAAGGTTGCAGAGCAATTGATGAACACCAGCAGCCTGAGACGCTTCACAGGGGCCCAAGAAGGAACACTGTCCTTTTTTAGTTTTTGACTGCTTGCTGTTGTCTTTGTGTGGTTATCAGTTTCTTGTTTTTCTTGCTTTTTTTTCCTCCACACCGCCCCCCCTTTTTTAAATAAGGTGTGCCTGGCTTCTTTCTTCTTTGCTGTGCTTCCTCTTCCCTGATTTCCCAATTTCTTTACTTATTTTGTCTACCAACGCTATCTCTTTTCCTTCCTTCATCATTCTATCTGCGATTTTCTGTTGTTCTTACATTCCTTCATTCTTTATTTAGTCCTCAATTTTTCTGGTCTTTATTTTTAATGTGTCTATTCAGTTTTCTATATTTTTAATTATATTTTCTTTTTGTCCTTTCTTTTCTCTTTCTCTCTTTCCTCATCATTCTGGACTTTTAAATCATTCTATAGAGTTTTCTCTATTCAGTTTCCCACTTCATTGTAGGTACGCCAATTTTTTATTCCTATGACTCTACACTGCTAACATGAGTTAATTTTTCATTTTACTAAGTCTTATATGGTCCCATTTCTAACTTTTACTATTATTATTACTATTATCCTTTTTCTTTACTTACCTCTTCCACGTTCTCTGGCCTTAATCTTTTTCTTAAAGGGCACATAGAAAAGAGCAAGGAAATAGGAAAACAGTGTCAAAGAGAAAACTTAACAGGCACACAAAAACAGCAGCTACACAAAACTCTAGAGTAGAGAGAGATGCTAATCAACCAAATAAACCAATCAAGATAAAAATATGACCAGACAGCAACAAAAAAATTACAAACCATACCAAGAAACAGGAAGATATGGTTCAGTGCTATGAACAAACTAGAAACCAGGAAGAGATGCAGAACATCAAACAACTAATCAAAGCTGTCCAAACAAATATCATGGACCAATTTAATGAATTTAAAGAAGAGATTAAGGATATTAAGAAGACACTGGAAGAACATATTGAATAAATTGTAAACATACATAAAAAGATAACAGATACGATGGCACAATACAAGAATTCAAAACAACACTGGAAGCGCATAACAGCAGATTTGAACAGCCAGAGGAAAGAATTAGTGATGTGGAAGATAATATATCTGAATTCAAACAGATAGTAGAACAGATCAATAAAAAGATGGAAAACATCCAATAGGGATTTAGGGATTTGAAGGACAACACAAAAGGCACAAACGTGTGCATTATAGGCTTCCGAGAGGGAGAAGAGAAGAGAAAGTAAGTAGAAAGAATGATGGGGAAAATAATGGCAGAAAACTTACCAACCCTATTGAGGGAGATGAATGTACAAGTCCAGGAAGCACAGCACACCCCAAACAGTATAAATCCCAACAGACCTACTTCAAGACATATACTTGTCAAGCTGTCCAATACTCAAGACAAAGAGAAAATACTGAAGGCAGTAAGAGAAAAGGGAACCATCACATACAAGGGAAGCTCAATAAGATTAACTGCTGATTTCTCATCTGAAACCATGGAGGCAAGAGGGCAGGGGTATGACAGAGTCAAGGAACTAAAAAAAACCAAAACTTCCAGCCAAGAATTCTCTATCCAGCAAGGCTGGCATTCAAAAATGATGGAGAATTCAAGACATTCACAGATAAACAGAAATTAAGAGAGTATGCCAAAAAGAAACCTGACCTTCAAGAAATACTAAAAGGAGTTCTGCAGGTTGAAAGGAAAAAATGAGAGAGTTGGAGGAGAGTGTAAGAACAACTAAAAAGACAAAAAGAAAATAGAAACAATATATGACATATATAAACCAAAGGAAAATATATCTGATGTAAGTAATTCCTTGAGTATAATAACACTGAAAGTTAATGGATTAAATTCAGCAGTTAAGAGACGCAGATTGGCATAATGGATGAGGAAATATGACCCATCTATATGCTCTCCCTTAGAACCAGGGATTCAAGGAAGCTGAAAGTGAATGGTTGGAAAACAGTTTTACAGGCAAAAAATAACTGAAATACGGTGGAAGTAACTATACTAATATGGTACAAAATAGACTTTAAATGCCAAACTATTGCAAGAGACAAAGATGGACCCTATATATTAGTAAGAGGGGTAATGTTTCAAGAATAAAGAACAATCATAAACATTTCTGCACCTAATAAGGGCACCTCAAAATACACAAGGCAAACACTGGAAAAACTAAGTGGAGAAGTAAATACCTCTACAATTATAGTGAGGGACCTTAATACACCATTATCACCATTAGACAGAACATCTCAACAGAGAATCAATAAAGAAACAAAGACTCTGAATAATACATTAGTGGATCTGGACCTAATAGACATATACAGAACACTACACCGAAATACAGTGGAACATACATAATTCTCTAGTGCACATGGATCATTCTCCAAGTTATACGACATGCTAGGCCACAGAAAAATTCTCAATGAACTCAGAAAGATTGAAATTATACAGAGTAATTTCTCTGACCACAATGGAATGAAGCTGGAAATCAGTAAGGGCCAGAGAACCAGATTAGGCACAAAGAGATGGAAGTTAAACAACACACTTAGAAAAAGAGTGGGTCAAGGAGGAAATTTCAAAAGAAATCAGTAACTACCTTGAAATGAATGAAATTGACAACACAACATATCAAAACATATGGGATGCAGCAAAAGTGGTACTGAGACAGAAATTCAAAGCCATAAATATACATATCTAAAAAGAAGAAAGAGCTAAAATAGATTACCTAACTGCACACCTGGAGGAATTAGAAAAAGAAAAACATACCAACCCAAAGGAAGTAGAAAGAAGGAAATAACAAAGATTAGAGCATAACTAAATGAAATAGAAAATAAGAAAGCACTAGAAAAAATATACAAAACCAAAGGCTGGTTCTTCAAGAAGATCAATAAAATTGACAAACCTTTAGCTTGACTAACAAAGAAAAAGACAGAATCTTCTAGAGCTTATAAATGAGTACAGTGAAGTCACAGGTAATAAGATCAATGTTCAAAAATCAGTAACATTTCTATACACCAATAATGAGCATTCTGAAGAGGAAATTTAAAAAATACCATTTAAAATAGTAACTAAAAAAATCAAATACATAGGAATAAACTTAACTACAGATGTAAATGACATATACAGAAAACTACACAGTACTGTTAAAGGAAATCAAAGAAGACTTAAATGAATGGAAGAATATTCCCTGTTCATGGATAGGAAGACTAAACATCATTAAGATGTTTATCCTACCAAAAATAATCTGCTGATTTAATGCAATCCCAATTAAAATCAACACAGAATTTTTTAATGAATTGGAAAAACTAAGTATGAAATATATTTGGAGGGGCAAGAGGCCCTGAATAGCCAAAGATATATTGAAAAAGAAAAAAAAAAAAGAAATCAGAGGACCACAGTACCTGACTTTAAAGCACACTACAAAGCTACAGCGGTCAAAACTGCATGGTATTGGCACAAGAATAGACACACTGACCAATGGAACTGAACTGAGAGCTCAGATATAGATCCTCACATATACAGTCATCTGATATTTGACAAAGTCATCAAGCCCACTCAACTGGGAGAGAATGGCCTCTTCAACAAATGGTGCTTGGAGAACTAGATATCCATTTCCAAAAGAATGAGAGAGGAACACCATCTCACACCTTATACAAAAATCAACTCAAGTTGCATCAAATATATGAGCCAAGACCATAAAGACCTTGAAAGATAATGTAGGGAAACATCTACAAGGTCTTAGGAAATGTTTTCATGAACTTCACACCGAAAGCATGAGCAGTGAAAGAAAAAATAGATAAATGGGACCTCCACAAAATTAAAACTTTTTGCACCTCAAAGCAGTTTGTCAAGAAAGTGAAAAGACAGCTTATCCATTGGGAGAAAATATTTGGTAACCATATCTCTGATAGGAGCCTAATATCCAACATATATAAAGAAATCTTATATCTTGAAAATAAAAAGGCAAACAACCAATTTAAAAAATGGGCAAATGACCTGAAAAGATACTTCTTCAAAGAAGAAATACAAATGGCTAAAAGGCACATGAAAAGATTCTCAATATCACTAGCTATTAGGGAAATGCAAATCAAAACTACAATGAGACACCATCTTACCCCCATTTGACTGGCAGCCATTAAAAAAAAAAAACGGACTACAAGTGTTGGAGAGGATGTAGAGTATTGGGAACCCTCATCCACTGAAGGTAGGAATGTAGAATGATCCAGCCATTGTGGAAGACAGGTTGGCAGCTCCTCAAAACCTAAATATAGATCTGTCATATGACTCAGCAATTCCACTGCTGGATATATAACCAGAAGAAATGAAAGCAAGGACACGAACAGATATATGCACACCAATGTTCATAGCGGCATTATTCACTATTGCCAAAAGTTGGAATCAACCCAAAGGCCCATCAACAGAAGAATGGAACAACAAAATATGATATATACATACAATGGAATATTACTCAGTTGTAAGAAGGAATACACTACTAACACACTGGATAACATGGATTAATCTTGAGGACATTATGTTGAGTGAAGGAAGCCATGCATTGAGAGACAAATATTACATGACCTCTCTGATATAGAGGAAATGGACAAATTCCTAGAAACACACAAGCAGCCTACATTGATGAAAGAAGAAATTCATGAACTCAGCAGATCAATTACAGGTAAATAGATTCATTAATCAAAGGACTAAATTAGACTTACTGATATTCTACTATAGATTTATTGTGATTTTAGCAATGGAAGAAATCATATCACTCATGTGGAGGCAGTGGCCACTAGAGTTTCCGAGGACAAGGAGAGAGAAATACAGGTGAAATATGGGGGCATATGAGGACTTTGGAATTTTCCTGAATGACATTATAATTACAGATATAGGCTAATATATCTTGCCATAACCTACAAAGTTGTGCAGGAGAGAGTGTAAACTACAATGAAAACTATAATCCATGCTTAGTGGCAATGCTGTAAAATGTTTTCATCAATTGTAACGAATGTACCCACTAATGAAAGAAGTTGTTAATGTGGGAAAATGTGGGAGGTGTAAGAAGCAGGGCATATGGGAATCCCCTATATTTTTATGTAACATTTATGTAATCTAAATACTTTTTTAAAAAAAATTAAAAATATATTTTAAAAAACTAGTCCTAATAATTATATTTAAAGATATATAAAAATTGAAAGTGACCAAAATAATAGGATTTTCAGTCACAACTTTTATCTCATAAATATTTGCAAGCACTGGTCTATTGAAAGGAACTTTAAAATCCTTGCATACTTCTCAGGAAAAAATTCTGTATTCCAGAGTCCCAGGTCACTTTTCAATCCTACATTTTTGTTTATTTTTCATTAGTAGATCTTTAGACAAAATTCTGAATGCATGTTTGAATGGTGTGGAAAAAAACAATCTTGTTAGATCTTTCCCATTCTGATATTTCAAATGTTAGCTCCAGCTGAAAGCTTTTTTGAAAATTAGGCATGAAAAGATTAATACCTAGTGGCTGACACATGAAGAGACTCTCTATATTGCTTAGAAACTCCTACTAACAGACCCCACCCCCATCCCACCATGGATCTCCTTCCTTTCCCCAGGCCACTGCCTGATTCAATCATCACAATCCTAACTTTCCGTACAGCCATCCAGAATGATACAATTTTCACTTTAGTCTTATGAGATTCTGAAACAATTTGCAATGCAAATGAGTGTCAATCCCCATGTATTCTTTTGACTTTGGCTCCCTTCTGTGTCGACTAGACAGGACACTAGAAAAACCCAAAGTTAATGCCTGACTTAATCATTTGCTTTTTCCTCAGTCCAGCTACATGAGTTTACCGGTTTGGGAGGCTGAAGCCATGGATCACTGACCATCCACCTTGGAAGATGGGCCTTGGGGATGGGCAAGTCCAGAGTCCCATGTGCCACCATGTCTGAGTCGATAACTGTCCGGGCTTGGGCAATGGATAACTATGAAGCACTCTGCCATTGCCATAGCACAGGCCATGATTTTTTCTCAAATGTGAACTACCATGCATGCAGGAACAACTATGGGCTTTACCCATGCACGGGCATGTTCCTGAAGTCCAGAGGGGCCAAAAATGCTGTTGAGACCCACCTGTCCATGAAGCAATGTCTGTCACCACAAAGGAGCAACAGTCATTTCAGGAAGAAGTGGACACTACAGACAGCAAGGCCTAATGGGGCCTGAAGCAGCCAGGAGAGGCTCACACCAGCAGAAGTGGGTGAATGTGCATTCAGAGCACCACCTGGAGCCCAGGACGCTCCCAAAAGTTGCTGAAAACTAAGGTTTAAATCAGGGAGAAACCTGGAAAAGAAAGCAATACCCACAACATCACACCCATGGACCAACACCCGGGAAGGAGCTTGAGACACCCCTGTGAGGGCCTTTGTAGGGCCCCTGTGGACTGTTCTACTTAGACTGAGCATTGCTCAACTATGCACCTTGAGGTCCTTATAGTGGAGAGTATTTCTTATTTTATTCGTCTCCTGAATGACTTAAACGTTTTCAAATTAGCAAACCACTTCCTGCAATCACTAATATGCCAAGGAAATTTTTCAAATCTACTAAAATTATCATGGTTCTTCTCTAGTACACAATGATTAAAGCCTTTTTCCTTATTAAAAAAAAATATTGTTGTTGTTATTATTACTGGGGTTTTTGGACAGAGTTGGGAGTGTCTTTTATTTTTCCTTTGAAGTAAAGAAGTGAGTTTTTAAATGGAAAAAAGTGAAGGGATAGGGGAGAAAAGAGATTCAAAAGGCATGGAGTTTTGACACATATATGGGAAATGAAAGAATGGTTTAATTACCAAGACACAGTACCATTTCCAATGTATGCAAAAGTCATTGTGTATTTGTGACTGTATTTAAACCAGCACCAATAGTCATGTGCTGTGTCAAATGAAGCCATGGAATAGGCAAGTATTTAGAGTCACTGGGGATTGGGGACTTGATCATCAGATGTTGTGAAAGGGTCAAAAGACATGATTATTTTTGTCTTAGAAAATATATGTTGAAATAAATAACTAGGGACTAAACTGGGCAGTAAAAATGAGGAGTTAGTGGAGACTGATGTTTACAAAATGGGGTCAATACACCTGAAGTTCCTGTTTGGGAGGTCAGAGGAGAACCTGGACATATGGAATAATTTGTCAATAAACTTCAAGGAGAGGAGTCTGTGGTAATGGGTGGGGCCTCTATTCATTGATCTGAGAGGTAACACATGCAGGCACAACCTAAGTGTGGTGTGTACCCCTCACAATGAGCATGTTTAGGAAGCTAAGTTTGGAAGACAGGCAGAAAGCTAAGTTCAAATTCTAGCTATAACATTTTCTACCTATGGAAATTTATCATGTTACTAAAGAATTCTCAATCTCCTTTCACCTGTCATGTTAAATGGACAAATGAAGCATAAACAAAACTGTGATGGTGAGGAATAAATAAGCAAATATATGTAAACTACCAAGCACAGAGTCATATGTTTTACAATATTTTCTAATCATTTTCCTGGGTGTCAAATTCAAAGAACTGACAATTCTACTTCTGTTTTAAACAAATCTTTGCAAAATTTCCATTAAACACATTTAGTTAATAACAATACTCTAAGGGATTTATATTTTACAAATGCTTTTATGTATATAAATTATGAAAATGTTTTAATGTTCTTGCTGCTACTTACTATAGAACAGGGTTCCAGGTATAACTTCAGGAAGATATCAGAGGGAACTACTATATTTCCCCACAAACCCCTTCCCTGTATATTTTATGAACCCTATGGAGGTCTTGAGGCATAACAATAGCCTTTATGTAGTCAGAGTTTTCCAGAGAATTGGCTCATGTGTCCTGTAGAGCAGGCTGCAAGCTAGAAGCTCCAATAGTTATTTTAGTCCTTAGTACAAGTTCCACAGGGAAGGGGGCTGGCTGGAAATTCCAGCAAGAGTCAAGATGGATGGTTAGGAAGACATCCTTTTTTGTTTTGTAATTTTTTAATTTTTTTTCTTTTTTATTGGAAGACATTCTTCTGATTGTTGAAATCCTCAATTTTTGCTTTTAAGATGTCCAAATGATTGGATGAGATTGCCACATTTCAAAGAGCAATTTTTGTTGATAAGCGATGCAATCAACTGATTGTGGATGTAAATCCATTTACAAAATACCTTCAGAGTAATAAGCAGATTACTGTTTGACCAAACCACTGGAAACTATAATGTAGCCAAGTTAATACAGGAAATTAACTGTCATCATTCACCCCTTGTCTCCCTGGGGCTCGAGTCTCTCTGGGCTCATCTGCTCTGGTCCTCTATGGGCTTACTTCCTGGGGTTCCAGCATTAAAACTCCAACTTCCCTTCTCTGAGGTGTGGTTTTTCTGTGAGTACCTGTCCACTAAAGGGTTGGGGACTCAATGTCCTACTGATGTGGCCCAATCAAAGTCTTAATCATTGTTTACTCAAATAAACCTCTGAATCCAATATAATCTAATATGCACAGAAGAAAAGACTAGTTCACAAACATAATCCAATATTTCTTTTTGGAATTCATCAATAATATCAAATTGCTAGAAGTGATGAAAATAAAATATGACAGATAAAACCCATAAGTCAAAATAAGTGAAATAAGAACTGCCTTTACAGTAATAACATTGAGTATTAATGGATTAAACTCCCCAATCAAAAGACACAGACTGGCAGAATGGATAAGAAAACATGAGCCACCTACATGCTGTCTGCAGGAGACTCACCTTAGATTCAAGGATACCAATAGATTGAAAGTGAAAGTCTGGAAAAAGATATTCCACACATTCAGTAAAAACAGCAGAAAGCCAGAATAGTTATAGTTATATCAGATGAAAGAGGCTTTAAAAGACAATAGTAATGCACAATCTGAGGAGGAAGTCAGGGAAAAAAATCCATTTACAATAGCAACTAAAATAATCAAATATTTAGGAATAAAGTTAACCAATGATGCAAATCACTTGTATTCAGAAAACTACAACTAATTGTTAAAAGAAATTTTAAAAGACCTAAATAATTGAAAAAACATTCCATACTCATGGATTGGAAGACTAAATATCATTAAGATGTCAATTCTATGCAAACTGATATACAGATTCAATGCAATCTGGATAAAAATTCCACCAGCATTTAAAAAAAATAAATGGAAAATACAATTATCAAATTTATTTGGAAAGGTAAGGGGTCCTGAATAGCCAGAAACATCTTATAAAGGAAAATTGAAGTTGGAAGACTCTCACTTCCAGACTTCAAATCATATTACCTAGCTGGTTATAAATGGGAATGTGGCTGAAAAGGGTAGTCTATGGATGTAAATGCCAATGGAAAGAAAGCTAGAAAATAATCTAGGGACTGAATAACACAGTAAACCCAGAAGGCGATGAGAATTGTGGTTGATGGTTCAGATGCAAAAGTGTCATTTGTGAGCTTGAGCAGATGTACTTCACTATTGCAGGGTGGTGGGAATGTGGAGAAGCATGGGAAAAATATAATTGTAGTGACCTATGGACTGTGGTTAACAGTAATAATGTAATATTCATGCATCTATGCCAAAGATGTACCATGCTGATAATGGGGTAGTATGGGAAATAAGTGTGCCAAATGTATCTATGGACCTGGTAATAATTGGATGATATTATCTCATAATCTGTCACAAATGTTCTGCCATGGTGTGATGTGTTGATAGAGGGGTGTTGTGTGGGAATTTTGCACATGTGCATGATTGTTTTGTAAGTTTACAACTTTTGTCATGAAAATATATTTAACAAATAATAATAGGGTGGGTTGGGGGGAAATAGACCACATGTAAGACAAGGACTATAGTTAGTAGTAAGATTTTGATGATATTCTTTCATAATTTGTAACAAATGTCTCATGACAATGCAAGGTGTTGGTGATGGGTTGATGTATGGGACTCTTGTATGATGCTATGCATGTTTGCTTTGTAAGTTCACAACTTTAGCTATACACTTATTGTTTATGTATGTTCATATATAAATGATAATAATAATAATAGGGTGGGTTGGAAAAAAATATACCAGATATAAGATACTTTGGTTAGCAGTAATATTTTGAGAATACTGTTTATCATTAGTTAAAAATGTTTTACAATAATGCAAGATATTGGTGGTAGGGTGAGGTACAAGAGCCCTGTATGATGTTATGTATGTTCATTTGGTAAGTTCACAACTATTACTATACACTTATTGTGTATATATATTTATGTATGTGTGATAATCTTCAATAAATAAAATAGATACACATTAGAGGCACATAGGAGCAGATTTGAATTGCTCAAAGACAGAAGTAGTGATTTTGAAGACAGAACATCTCAACTGATAAAGACAGGTGAATAGAAAGAGAAGAGAATGAAAAAAATAGAACAAAGTCTCAGATAATTGAATGACAATGTGAATTGCACAAACATTAGTGTTATCAGTGTCCCAGAAGGAGAAGAGAATGGAAAAGGGGCAGAAAGAATATTTAAGGAAATACCTTATATTTGAGAATATGCCTCATGAAAGACATAAGTATCAATATCCAAGAAGGACAACACACCTCAAACAGAATAAATCCAATTAAACTTACCCCAAGACACCTACTATGAAGAATGACAAACATCAGAGATAAAGAGAAGATTCTGAAAGCAGGAACAGAAAAGCCAAGCATCATATACAAGGGAAAATCAATAAGATTAAGCACCAACCTCTTATCAGAAACCATGGAGGCAAGAAGAAAGTTTTATGATGTATTTAAGGTACTGAAAGAGAAAAAACTGCCAACAAGAACTCTGTATCTCACAAAACTGTCCTTCAAAAATGAGAGTGAGTTCAAAATCTTGCCTGACAAACAAAAACAGATAGCAAATGCTGCAAAAAGACCAACAAGATATATTAAAGAGACTGCTGCACACTGGAAGGAAAAATCAAGGGTGAGATATTTGGAAAATAGTTTAGAAATGAAGATTATTAGGAATGATAAACTAAAGAGTAATAACACAAACAATAAGGAGCAGATGTAGCTCAATTGGAGCCCCTGTCTCCCACATGAGAGGTCCCAAGTTTGGTTCCCATTGCTTCCTGAAAAAACAAACAACAAGCAAAACAAAACTAACAAACAAAAAAACTCAGGTAAGCCAATGTGTCTCAGTGGTTGAACACTGGCTTCCCACATACGAAGTTCAGTGTTGAACCCCTGGCAAACCCTGGCACCTGGTACCTAAAAAAGAACAAAAAACAAAAAACAAAATAACAAAAAAAAGGAGATGACTGACAATAGAACAATATTAAAAGAGACAGCCAAAAAACAAAATGGATGAAGTAAGTAATGCCTTTACAATAATACCATTGAAAGTTAATTGATTGAACTCTCCAATCAAAAGACATAGGCTGATTGAATGGATGAAAGTATGAGCCATCTATATATTGTCTACAAGACACCCATGTTCAGAATTAAGGACACAACCAGGTTAAAAGTAAAAGGTTGGGAAAAGGTAAACCATGCAAATAGTAACCAAAAAAAGAGTTGGAGTAGCGATACTAATATTGGACAAAATAGATTTCAAATGCAAAACTGTTATAAGGGATGATGAAAGTCATTACATATTAATAAAAGGGGCAATTCACCAAGAAGAAATAACTATGCTAAATATTTTTGCACCTAACCTGAGTGCCACAAGATACACGAGACACAGTGGAAAAGGTGAAGGGAGAAATAGATGTCTCCACAATAATAGTTGGGACTTCATTACACCACTCTCAGTATTGGAGAGAACATCTAGACAAAGGATAAAAAGAGAAACAGAGAACTTGAATAATATGATAAATGAACTAGACCTAACAGACATCTATAGAGCATTGCACCCCAAAACAGCAGCATACACTTTCTTTTCAAGTGCTCATGGGTCCTTCTCTAAGATAGACCATATGTTAGGTCATAAGACAAGTCTCAATAAATTTAAAAATATTGAAATTAAACAAAACACTTCCTGTGACCACAACAGAATGAAGCTGGAAATCCAGAATGGATGGAAAAAGGGAAAATTCATAAATATATGGAGATTAAACAACACACTCTTAAAGAAAAAACTGAAAGAGAATTCAGGAAATATCTTGAGATGAATGAAAATGAGAACACAACATATCAAAAGCTATGGGACACTGTAAAGGCAGTGCTGAGACAGAAATTTATAGCCCTCAATGCTTACATTAAAGAGAAGAAAGAGCTAAAATTGAAGATCTAACTGATCACCTGGAGAAACTAGAAAAAGAACAGCAAAATAATCCAAAACCAAGCTAAAGGAAAGAAATAGTAAAGATCAGAGAAGAAATAAATGAAATTGAGAACAACAACAACAAAAACAATAGAGAATCAACAAAACCAAAGTTGGTTCTTTGAGAAGATCAACAAAATTGACAAAATGTTAGTTAGAATGACAAAGAAAAAAAGAGAGAAGACACAAATAAATAGAGAAATGAGAGAGGGGACATTCCACTGACCTCACAGAAATAATGGACATCATAAGAGGATACTATGAAAACACTGTATGCCAAAAAACTAAACAATGTATAGGACATGGACAAATTCCAAGAAACACACAAACCGCCTACACTGATCCTAGAAGAAATAGAAGAGGTCAACAAATCAATCGCAAGTGAAGAGATTGAAACAGTCATCAAGAAGCTCCCAAAAATGAAAAGCCCAGGACCAGATGGCTTCACAGGTGAATTTTACCAATCATTCAAAGATGATCTAATACCAATCTTGCTCAAGCTCTTCCAAAAAATTGAACAGGAAATAATATTACCAAACTCATTCTATGAAGCCAATATCACCCTAATACCCAAGCAACTAAAGATACTACAAAAAAAGAAAATTACAGGCCAATATCTCTAACAAATATAGATGCAAAAATCCTCAGCAAAATACTTGCAAACAGAACCAAAAGTACATTAAAATAATTATACACCATGATCAAGTCTGTTTTATCCCAGTTATGCAAGCGTTGTTCAACAAGAAAATCAATTAGTGTAATAAACCATATGAATAAGTTGAAGAAGAAAAATCACATGATCCTCTCAATTGATGCAGAAAAGGCATTTGACAAAATACAGCACCCTTTCTTGATAAAAACACTCCAAATAATAGGAGTAGAAGGTAGCTTCGTCAATATGGTAAAGTGAATATATGAACAACCTACAGCTAGCATTGTACTCAAGGGTTAAAGATGTAAAGCTTTCCTGCTAAGATCAGGAACAAGACAAGGATGCCCACTATCACCATTGTTATTCAATATTGTGCTAGAGGTTCTAGCTAGAGTAATAGGCTAGATAAAAAATAAAAGGCACCCAAATGGGAAAGGAAGAAGTAAAATTTTCACTATTTGCTGATTATAGCATCTAAAATCTCCTGAAAAATCCACAAAAATAGCTACTATACCTAATAGAGGAGTTCAGCAAAGTGGCAACATACAAGATTGTTATGTAAAAATCAATAGCATTTCTAAACATTATTGATGTGCAATCTGAGGAGGAAATCAGAAAAAAAAAAAACTATAATAGCACCTAAAACAATCAAATATTTTGGAATAAACTTAACCAAGGACATAAAGGACCTGTATTCAGAAAAATAAAAAAAAAACATTGCTAAAGGAAACCAAAGAAGACTTAAATGGAAGGACATTCCATGTTCATGGATTGAAAAACTAAGTCTCATTAAGATATCAATTCTACTCAAACTGACTTACAGATTCAGCACAATCCCAATAAAAATCTAAACAGCCTTTTTTGCAGAACTGAGAAAACCAATTATAAAATTTATTTGCACAATTAAGGGGCCTGATTAGTAAACTAGATCTTAAAAAAGAGAACAAAGTTGGATGATGCACACTTCTGGACTTTAAAGTGTATTACCTAGCTACAGTGCTAAATACAGCATGTTACTGGTATAAAGACAGACTCACTGATCAATGGAACTGAATCAAGAACTCAGAAATAGACCCTCACATCTGAATCAAGTGATCTTTGACAAGGCTTTCAAACCCCACCCCCACCCCCACCCCCCGCCCCAGCTGTGCTGACAACCATAAAACTTCTAGAAGAAAATGTAGGAAAATATTTTCAAGATCATGTGGTGTGCAGTAGTTTCTTAAACCTTACACCTGAAGCATGAGCAACAAAAGAAAAAAGAAATAAGTGGGACCTCCTCAAAATTAAACACTTTTGCACCTCAAAGGACTTTGTCAAAGTGTGAAAAGGCAGCCAACTTAATGGGAGAAAATATTTGACAATCACATATCTAATAAGGGTTTAGTATCCATGATATACAAAGAGACCACACAGCTCAACAATAAAAGGGCACACTACCCAATTTAAAAATGGGCCAAAAACTTGAACAGACAGTTGTCCAATGAAGAAATACATATGGCTAAGAAACACATGAAAACAATGTTCAACATCACTAGCATTAGGGAAAAGCAAATCAAAACAACAATGAGATATCATTTCACACTTATTAGACTGGACGCCATTAAAAAGTCGGAAAACTGTAAATGTTGGAGAGGATGTGGAGAAAAAGGAACATTTATTCACTGTTGGTGGGAATATAGAATGGTAGAATCACTTTGGGGAACTTTTTGGCAGTTCCTAAGGAAGTTGAATATAGACTTGCCATGTAATCGGGCAGTATCATTACTAGGTATATACCCAGAAGAACTGAGCAGACAAGAACTGAGAAGATATCAACAGACATCTGCAAACTGATAGTCATAGCAACATTACTCATGAATGCCAAAAGTTAGAAACAATCTAGGTGTCCATCAAGTGATTAATGGATAAACAAATTGTGGTGTACACACACAATAGTATATTATGCAGTGGTAAGAAGAAATGAAGTCATGAAGCAAATGACAACTAGGATGAACCTGGAGAACATTATATTGAGTGAAGCAAGCCAGGCACAAAAGGACAAATACTGTATGATTGCACTATTATGAACTAAATATATTGTGTAAATGAATGGAGTTAATATTTAGAATATAGGTCACCAGAAAATAGAAGGAGGGTAGAGAAAGGAAAGCTAAAGTTTAATCTATGCAGAATTTGTAAAAAGGTTGTTTGTAAATCTTTGGAAGTGATTAGAAATGGTTAAAGTAGAACCTGGTGTTTGTAACTAGCAGCACTATTGTATGGGTATAACAGTGGTTGAAAGGGAAAGTCTAAGGTCATGTATATTACTAGGAGGAAAGTTAAAAACTGTAACATGGTCTCTGTAAGATAGTAAAATCACATATAAAACACAAATATGGTTGATATTGCATATATAAGACTTTTTACAAAATATAAATACAAATATATGAGAGAGAAGGAAAAAGAATAGCAGCTATGTACAGCAGGGGAAGAATTGATAGATTGAGAGGTGATGAGTTTGGGTTGTTTGCTTGTTTTATTATTATTATTATTGGAATATGAGAGTGCACTAAGAATGATTGAAACGATGAATGCACAAATATGTGATTACACCAAATAGCATTGATTGTTCACTCTGAATGGATTTATATTTTATTAATATGTATCAATAAAATTGATTTGTTAAGAAAAAAATTATATTGTGGTGAATAGGTGGTGCACAGGACATTTTTAGGGCATTGAAACTATTTTGTATGATAACATAATGGTGGAAATATGACCTTATACATTCATGAAAACCAATAGAATTATGCAACACAAATAGAGTGAGCCATAATATAAATGAGAGACTTTAGTTAGCAATAATATGTCAATAGTTATTCATCAATTGTAACAAATGTACCACACTAATGCAAAATGTTAATTATAGAAGAAACTGCTCAATTTTTCTTTACACCTAAAACTATTCTAAAAATAGGATATTAAAATAAGGAAATAAATAAATAAAATAAAATAATAAAATAAAATAAATTAAAACCAGAGGCTTTTGTTTTACATAGATATGAGTTCAATTCCATCCTTGTTCTCTAGATAAGTGATTAAGAAAAAATTGCTTAGTATCTCTGAGCCTTGCTTTACTTAGATATATTAAATGAAATAATCATGATTGAAAGACTTGTGGAGAAGATTGTGTTAGCATGTCAAGTTTTTATTATAATAACTGTATACATTGTTATGTACACCAAAGATGCCAGGTATCTTTCTCCTTTGCTTGGGTTATGTTATTAAAATTATACATGAATATTGGAGGGCATATTTTCTTCTCTACAAACTAATGTCTTAGAGAATGATGTTTATCCTGACATATAGACTGCAATTTTATATATATTTAGTATTCATTGTGTATTTGATAAATTGATTGAATTACACATATATTACCATGTGTTCACCATTTTAAAATAAGTATTTTATTTCAGAATAATTTTAGATATAGAAAAAGTTGCAAATATATTACAATGTTCTCATATTCTCCACTCAGTTTTCCCTATTATTTCCTATTGTCATCTTACATTAATATGGTTTTTTTGTCACAACTAATTAACAAATGCTGATACATTGTTATCAACTAAAATCCACAATTTATTCAGATTTCCTTTATTTTAGCCTAACATACTTTTCCTACACCAGAATTCCATCCAGGATATTATAATACATTTAGCCATCACATTTCTTTAGGACTTTCCAGACAGTGACAATTTCTCCGACTTTTCTTGCTCTTAATGGCCTAGACAGTATTAAGGAGGAATGGACACATTTTCTGGACATTATAAATCAACTGGGGTTTTCTGTTAGTGTTGTCATAATTTTATTGGGGTTATGGAATTTTGGGAGGAAGTCCACAAAGGGAAATTTCCATTTCATCACATCATATGAACAGTATATTCTAGCAACCTGACTACTTACTGCTGGTGTTAACCGTGATTACTTTGCTGAGGTACTGCTTGCCAGGTTTCTCCACAACAAAGTTACTCTTTCTCCCTCCTTTTTCCATACTGTACTCTTTGGAAGGTTGTCACTATGTGTATCTTACACTAAAATGTGGAGAGTTATTGTCTACCTCTTTTGAAGTATAGTGTCTACATAAATCATTTAGAATTGTTCTAAATGGGAGATTTGTCTATTCTCCTCATTTATTTATTTTTATTGAATCACTTGTTTATAACAGTATGGGCTCATGGACATTAGTTTAATAGTGTGATTAAAGTCCAGCACTGTACTATTTAGTTTATTGCGTATAAACTTGGTCATTGAGAGCCTTTTCAGCTGGGTTCCATGTCTTTTTTATGTATCCTTATCATTGTGCATATGTGTATGTGTTGCATTTGTTTTGTTTTTTACTGGATTAAAAAAAAATTCTTCCTTTCTGACTAAAATGTGCTCCAGTTCATCTTTTACATTCCTTGTAACAGCCATAAAATCAAGCAAATCTCCCAGTAGTCCTGTTTCCTTCTATTTTTTAATGTTATTAGAAACTAAGATCTCTGCACTGGGTCAACATGTATTTTTATTATAGTCAAAAATGTAATTTAGGGCCAAATAAACACCTTCAATTGTAAAAATAGGACACATATTTTCGCATTATCAAAGAAGTCCAGTTGAAGGACTGGGACACTTTAGGGAATAATCTTCCCCAGACTCAGATATTTTGTCTCATTCATGTTAAATACTCCTCCAGGGAAAGCAAGAGAAGCATTTCCCAGTTAAAATCTTGTGTTATGGTGGATTTCAGTAAGTGTGGGATTAAACTGGGAACAATTTACCAGGCAGATGACAACCAGTGCCTCTTTGTGAGGTCAAACACACACTTTTCCAAAATAATCAGCACTTTAGAAGCATCTTTTCTTTTTATTTTCTTTTTATTACCCTGGGAATAAAAAAGTACAACTGAAGATTTTAACATCTGCATAAAACTGGTAAGATATTTATTAGGGAATAACTTATTTGTATTTATTAATCCTCAGAGAAAGTCAATCTGTTCAATTCCATGATAAGTATTTAATGCATACAAGCCACTGTGGAAGGAGAGAAAGTGTAGGGACTTTTCTAGGAATGATTTACAATCTAAAATGAGAAGTTGTAAAATGTGCACAATTCTTGATTGGAATGGGCACTACAAGTTGAGGGCTATTGGTAGTTGGTAGTCAGAAGGGCAAGCAAATAGCAATATCTGTGTGAGTGTTCCAGGCAATACTTCATGGAGGTGATAGTTTATGTCATGGGTATGGTAGGTTGCAGGCTTCTCACCTCCTCAATGAAAAGTGAGTATACAATATTATGGAACATTATAGTATGGTACATCATATGTACCTATGAGAAATCCTCTTCAATCTTATCATTCATTCAATAAATACTAATTACCTACTTTTATTCTAGATGTATAAATTCAGCTGTGAACAAATAGACAGAAATCCATGTCCTTATATTACTTCTTTCTAATGCAAGTCATTCTTGCTGCATGTCATTACACTTTATATCAATTACATGAGTTTTACACCTGTGTGCATATGTCTATTTAGCATCTATCTGTCCATTTATCTATCTCTACTTAAATAATTAGTTGGTAGAAACTTTAAAGATTTTTCACTTCTTTTTGCTAAAGAGTTTTGACAAAAAAAATACATTTGGAAAACTTTCAAGAATGTCTTTGAACCTACAGTTAATGACAATGCAGTGGCGTATGATGTTAAGAGCACTGAGAACCAGAACTACCTGCATATGATTCATGATCCTACCCAAGCTCCGTAAGTGTATTGCTGTTCTTACTGCCTATGAAAAAGACTATTTTGAAGTCTCAGTGACAGCCATAGAAAATATGTAATCACATCATTAGCTAAGATAAATTTTAAAAATCTTTTTTTAATTCAATGCGTAATTATGATATATTTTCAAATATTAAGAAAAGGCATATATTCAAGAGTGGTCGCTTCTATGGGTCTCTCTCTCTCTCTTTATTTATTCCATTTATAATGGATTCCAGTAAGAGGATTAAAACACATCCTGAATGAGGTGGGCCACCCATTAATTGAAGTAGCCTCATCTAAAGTCTTTACTTACATTGGGTTTTTACACACTGGATATGTTTTTCTGTAGTACATAAAGCTACAAATTATCACAGCCTACAATGACTGTTTTTGTACATACGAGTAAGTGCATCTTTAGGAGTCTGAATCACTGGTTTCATTTCTATGAGCAGTTATAATGTTATAGATGTTGTAAATCACCCCCTAAGAGACTGTACCTACTCAAACTCCTACCTAAAATATATGAGATTGACAGTTTCCCACACCTTTGCCAGCACTACATAATAACATTCATCAAAAGATTATTTTACTAATATAATCAATGAAATGTGTATCTAATTGGAATTTTTATTTCCATGTAGTTAACTACGAATGAAATTGAATATCTTTTTATATGTTTAATTGTTTTGATAAAGAGAAATGTCTCTTGTAAAAATGGTTCTGTAGCTCATTATTCATTTGAGTTGTCATTTTTAATACTGATTTGTGAAATCTATTTATAATTGAAGAAATTATTCTTTTGTGTTGCAAATATATTTTACCAATTTCACACTATTTTGCTTTTGACTATGTTATTATTGGAAGGGATAAACGTAGCTATGTACGTTAAATACCTTCTATAGTGTCTGGCATATAGCTAGTTATAAATAAATAATTCAGTTCTCTTTTTGTTTCTGTCTTCTCTTCCTCAAAGTTAGAATATGGGACACTCAAAAGTAGAAATGACAAAAATTCTATTGAAAAGTTTCAGCTATCACTCAGAGCTTCTTTAGGTCATTTTTTCCATCACTGGTGCTTAAACTGTAAACTTGAATTTTGAAAGAATATTCTGATTTAGGGCAAATGTCCCACTCTCCTTTTCCTTAGCTGTAGATAGTTTCAGTGTCTTCATTATCTTAGGAAGTACAGATGAAAGAGCCAGAAAATAATGAATACGGAGAAGAATTTAAATATGGAAAACATGGTATGTTAAAAAATTACAAAATTGAATGTGAGGTTGCATTAGAACTGGAAACAAGAAGATTTGAGAGGTAAATTATGCATAAGTTTTCTCTATTTTTGTAACACACTACCCCTAATTTTGATAGGTCCTTGCTGAAAACTGAAGAAAGAAATTCAGATCAGGAAATTATCCAGAAATTATCCAGAAAATTAATGTTTATTATGTCTGAAAGGTCATTTACTTTTTCATTATTTCCTATTGCATTTTCCTGTGGAATCAGGTAAATCATTTTAATAAATATTATGAAGTTTATTTCATTCAGAAAAACATCAATATGCAGAAAATTAACTGATTACCCACTGATAAGAAGAAGTTCCATTATCAAGCATATATTCAAGCTCCAAATGTGCTTTTTTATAAAATTAATTATTTTATCCTTGAAGATGAACTCTTTGTAACCTGTGCTTTCCCCAAATTGACGGAAACAATGCATCAAAAACAGAAGTGTAACTGAATTCATACTGTTAGGATTAACACAAGATCCTTTGAGGCAGAAAATGTTGTTTTTAATCTTCTTAATTTTCTACATGGGAACCATGGTGGGGAATTTGCTCATTATTGTCACCATTAAGTTCAGTCGGATACTTGGAAGCCCCCATGTACTTCTTACTTTTCTTGTCTTTTGCTGATGTCTACTTTTTATTTTCTACAGCCCCTTGGCTAATTGAGGATGCTCTCACTGCAAAGAAATCATATCCTACAATGAGTGCATGACACAAGTCTTTGCACTACATTTATTTGGCTACATGGAGATCTTTGTCCTCATCCTCATGGCTGTTGATTGATATGTGGCCATCTGTAAGCCCTTACAATACCCAACCTTCATGAGCCAGCGGGTCTGCACCATCTTGATTATTCTTGCCTGAATAGGGTCTTTTATACATTCTGCAGCTCAGATTGTCCTGGCCTTGAGTTTGCCTTTCTGTGGACCCAATTTGATCATTATTGCTGCTATTTACAACTCCTGTTGAAACTTGCCTGTATGGGCACTTATGTGATCAACATTCTGCTAGTGTTCAATAGTGGGGGTATTTGTTCAAGCAGTTTCATGCTTCTGATGACTCATACACTGCCATCTTGCATTTTCTAAGAAATCGCAGTGCAGTAGGGTGTAAAAAAGCCTCCTCAACTTGTACCTCCCACATCATTGTAGTAATCTTATTTTTTGGACCATGTACATTCATGTATACACATTGCTCAGCACCTTCCCCATAGACAAGATGGTGGCAGTATTTATACTATTGGAACACCCTTTCTCAACCCACTCATTTACACAACAGGGAATGCCAAAGTGAAAAAAGCCATGAAAAAGTTATGGAGTATTGAAATTACCTCAGAAGTCAAAGGATGACTTGAGTTTCCAATTACTTGTTGAATCATGGTTTGATTAAATTGGTGCATATATCAAATATGATAATATGTGATTATTTTGGGAACAACATGCAATTGTATATAAAGTTGTGGGCTGCTACAATTTTCTAGTTCAGAGATGTTGAATGCCAAGACACCATTTCTTGTGTCAGAGGAAAGTGAGTGTCAGTTTAATTCAGATAATTATGGACAAAGAGTCTTTCATCTGTACACATTCTCTGCTTCCCAAGTCATATCTTATCCAGAGTATAAGTCTGACTCTCCATATGTACTCTAATATCAAATACACCCGATTGGCTTATTTTTTCTATGTTCTGAACTCACCCTGGTAACTTTCCTGACATCAGCCTGAATTATTTTCTTGAGAGCTCCTCTCTGGCGTTGCTGACCATGAAATTGATTTACCAACTCTGAATCTGCACACTGGTTTATTAAGAGAAAAGATCTTTACTCAATAAGAGCTTTTCCAACTTCTGAGCATCCATAAAATATTAAATAAAGACTTCATCTATAACACATTTCCACATAGGTATCCAGCTCTTCCTCTTAAATGTTGCCAGGGCAAAGGAACTCTGTACCAAGTCCATCCATTCCACTTTATCACTAGTTTGTCATTAGAAAGTTCTATATTATTAAATCAGAAGCTTTTGGAAATATAACGTACTTATATTACAAATGATACTATTCTCATTGTTTGCTTGTGTTACCATAACTGGAAGATTATTTGTAGGATGTTTTCAATATAGTATTACAATTGACCTCATCATATTTCCTATAATTGGTGAATAGAAACTGCAACAACAGAATTTTTAAAATCTAAGGGCATGGAAATAAAAATGAGTATCATCAAGAGTAAATAATAATATGCATATACTTCAGAGAAACAACATGTTGTATGAGAAAGAAAACCAGAAAAAATGAACGTGTTTTGAAGACAATTAATAGTATATTATTTTATTTAAACATGCATTGTGTAAATGAAATGAATTAAATTATGATAGGCATTTATAGAATGTCAACAACATTTGTCTTTAGATAGTACTAGTCAGGAGAACTCATGTGGTAGCAGATAGCTGCTTTCTCTTTTTATTTGACCTGCCCAAATTGAGGGGTTGCCTAGAATTCCTAGTTAGAATTGTCAGTGCTATTTTGGTACCATTAGAAATCAGAGCAATTTAGCAGCAGCCCCTTGACTGATTCTGCTATGGGTTTTATCATGAACTTTTACATTCATTGGATTTAGTGTCTTAAAATTCAACACATCATTTCTCTACACATTTTCAGTAACCATTACACATTTTTATTTCATTTCAGATGCTACTTGTGATTCTTTAATTGTGCAAAACTTAACAATAACAACCATATCCTCTTGTGAAAAATGATTAAAAAATAAACTCAGGAAAATTCCACGAGTTTTCTGTTCTCAATTTTTTTTTCTTACTGTGAGATTAAGAAGTTTAGTGTCAATGATGTAGTCCCACATGAGGAGGGCCACATATTTAATAGACAAAGGAAATGTCATGAATCCATCATAAAATTATCTAATCTTCTCTTTCATAGCAACAGCACAAACATACACACTCAAATACATGCAAAAAAAAAATACACACACACAAACAAACAAAAAACACACACTGACTATTCAGCTTTCCATTGCCATTTGCCTTTCTGATGAATAAATGAAGGTAGGAAGTAGAGAATAAAATAAATGAACTAAAATGTAAATGAAAATATAGCAATAAAGTAAAGGAATGTGAAGACTCTATATAGGGGAAAAAATCTGAAAGGATTTGTATGCTTCAAAAATACTTATAGGGGAGTGGGTTTAGCTCAGTGGTTAAGTGCCTGCAGCCAAGTGGTTAAGTGCCTGCTTCACATGTACAATGTCCTGGGTTCAATCTGCGGTAACTCTTTTATAAAAAAGTTTTATAATCAAATTAAACATGGAATATTGAAGTATTAATTTTTAAATTCTGGGACACCATAGCTAACCAATGAAAAATTTTGAAGTCACCATCCCCTCCTAAAATGGAAGCTATAAATGATAATTATCCTTTTATTATAGAAATAGATTTTCAAATGTGTTTTTTAGTTACTATCAAACTATTAATGAAGAGGCAATGCCACCTCTGTATTTGTGGTCATAAGGAAACATGGTATAGATCTTTGGTACAGATCCAAACTGTGCTCGGTGGCAAGGCCCCAGGATGTGTATATCCATTGCGGGTGTAGTACCACACGGATGGGGAATGGTTGTGTGGGGTGTTTTTGGGGGTGTGGACGGTGGGGACCATGGGAATCCCTGTAGTTTCTGAGTAATATTTGGGTAATCTAGGCACCTTTATAAAATGTATATATATATATAACAAATAACATTTATGTAAACAAATGAACATATATGCATATGTATTTATATATCATTTTACAAAAAAAAATAAAAAAAATATTAAAATATTAAAAAATAAATAAATAAATAAAAATAAAAAGTAATTGGCCTAAATGCTTCAGAATTTTCAAGGCCAATAAAGCCAAGGACTGATATAAGGTGTATTCCAGATTAAAGGAGACTAAAGAGAAATGATACCTGACTACAATGTGTGATGTTAGGTTAGATCTTGAATTCAGAATGGTAAAATAGCTAATAAGGGCATCACTGGGACTGTTCATAAAACTTAAATGAAGACCAGATTAGATAATATATAAATATTAAATTCATTTGGGTTTGTAAAATATCATTTTACTAAGGTTATGCAGGAGAATGTTTTATTCTTTAAAAAATGCACACTGGAGCATTTAGAGATAAA